>JANDKJ010000147.1:0-20657 GCA_028551335.1 Armillaria sp. CMW 4456
CTCTATGACCTCTCTCTGCATCAGCCACATCATCATTTTCTTCACATACCCCTTTTTATTTGATATGTTATAATTGACTTTAGCATAATTGATATGAAGACACTCTGATGCTTCCATTGTTGCATCTGCAATGTATTTACCTATGTAAATTTGTGATTTCCTAGTGAGCTCACTAAAATATATGGTGATGAGCCTAAGAGCTCTGTACACTCCAATTTCATGGATTTGTCCCTTTAGCAGACTTTTAGCAAACCAATGATTCCACACATGCCCATATATACTTTATAGGGCTTTTCTGACACTTCCCCAATGCCAATACCTTGGCAATACCCTGATAACACCATTTTTGACCTAAATCCATGGATTTAGCACTGCCATTACCAGAATAGGACCTAGAGCACATTACCAACATCTCCAGCATTGCCACATCAAAGCACACAGGTGCAGCCATGTGAGCAGATCTTCTCAACATTGATCTGGCAATCATAAGGGCTTCATCACAGCAATTTGATGATTTTTGCAGCAAGAACACTCTTTGGCAACTTTGAAATTAATTGGTTATTGCTGTATAACCACAAGACATCAACACACATGATACTTTGGTGGTACTCAGTCATTTCTGACCATTGTTCTTAACTCTGATACTATGAATAAGGCATAGTCCTAATGCCAGAACTATGAAATCAAAGGTGCAGACATGAATAAGACAATGCACAAGACCTGCTGTATAGTCAGAAGGTCAGAAACACATATGTTAATGCATAGCCCTTCAGATATACCACATGGACACCATTTTATTTATAAACTACTATATAAACTCAGGAATTTCATACTTTACAGTTAGTTACTCTCTCTATTCTGTTCCCCCACATACACACATCAACTTGTTTACCTCAGTAACTCACCCAGCTTTGACAATATCAATAGTACACATTTTAATAGTGATTTCATTTGCTACAAAGCCAAGCTTGATGTAGTTAAAGCTGAGATGCTTCACAATCATCCATTGACTTAAAGCATTGACTCTCATTATTGTTTTACCCCATTAGTGGCATTTGCTCAGTGTTAGTAAGTGATAGCCATGCAGTACTCACCTCTTTTAGTTTTATAGGAAAGAATTAGCTTCAATTTCACAAGACAAGATTAGTTTTATCAGTTTTCATTTTCACAAGACATTAGCAAACCCATTTGGATGTCAAGAGCAGACAAATAGTATTGGACAATTATAGGGCAGCTCTATAGCAAGCTTTGCAGAATAGGTTTTGAACAGATTTTAGTATTGACAGATGGACAGATATAGGGCAGCTCTACAGTGAGCTTTGCAGAAAATTAGTATTGACAAGTTTTAGAGCAGCTCTAGCATGAGCTTCACAGGAAATAGTATTGACCAGTTATAGAAATCAATTTGACAAGAGATAGGACCAGACAAAGGAAACAAAGTATAGTTTTGACAAAGATTGACAGTTTATAGGAATGAGGATGAACAGAATCATCACAGATAAAGCTGAGGAACCCAGAAATAAAGACAAGACCCACTATTGCATCACCATAGCCACAGAAACATTGACACAGACCAATACTGAGACAATTAGGAATTCATTTAATACCAATGAATGTTTTATACATCCCATCTTCCTTCCCATCCAGTTTCCCAGCTTTACAACACACACCAGACCAGATAACAGAGACCAAAGGCAACTTAGAGTGTCAAAATCTGTAGTAACTTCTCATGAGACTAGAGAGAAGTCCCTCACCAAAGACAATGAGCCAGTCAATGTAGGACAGCCTGTTTCATCCAGTCCCAAGTATGCATTGTGTTTTGCTAGTGAAATCAACATGAGTATGGAGGTACTTAGAAAGCTCACACACAAACACACAACATACCCAAGGAGTGACTTACAAACAAACTAGTTGTTCTGTAATACTGACACAAAGCTGAGACACCACTATTCCATTTTTGGTTCTTTGCACTATGATATTCTAGAAGTATCCAACAACTATCCATCAGTTTACATTCAGAGATCACTAAAGCATCTGATCACCTCATCAATGGTTTGCATATAGAGCTCACTATGGATAATACCTTCCTAATGATAAACCAACCTCCAAGCAGTTATGAATGACACTAGTGACATTCCCCAAGGCAGAACTAAACCAGGGACTTAATTATGGCACTGCACTGGATAGGCATGCTTGATTCATGCTTGCTTATACAGACTGATCCCTCTGTCCTAAAGTCAGAAACAGTCTTCACTGTGTAATAAAGATGAGACCAGGATAAAAAAACATTGCAATCAGAAGATAATTAAGCTGCTCACAATTAAAAGTGATGCACAACATACTATAAGCAGATCTGAAGTCACCCTGAGATAAGATAACATGATCATGACATCCTCCTGATAAGAGTGGACCTGTTCTTAGTGAGCTCACTGCATATGGAGTGTGCAGGATATACTGTTCATTGCCAGACATGGCAACTTGCTCCAGAGAGACCTTGAAGATACTAAACATGGGTTAATGACACAGAGTCACCATGTAGATAAGTCTGTGGACTTGAGAATTAGTGAGCTCTGTATGCCACACAGAGAGCTCACTATGGAAACCATCTCCAATGAGAAGAGCTAGACTCAGAGATGAGTATAACTGCAGCAGCAGTAGGCTAGACCCACAGGAATTTCCTTCTATTACTTTCCATAACACATTTGTATTATTCCAGGCCAAGTAGTATAAATAGTAGTAGAAGTAGATGGAGTAGGACAAGTTTTAAACCCTCAAGTTGTGTGTTAGCATTGAAAGTGAGCATAAATAGCAAAAGACCAGTTTGTAGCTTCAAGCATCATCTACTAGTTTAGCAAGTTCACCAGAGAAAAACAGAGATAATCTCACATTTGACTTGTATGCTTGAAAGACAAGAGAGATATTGAGTCAGTGACACTGATTTGATTGTTTCAGCACTTAAGGAGTTTGAATGTGTTGAGAGCTCAGAAAGAGGGCCATCAGTTTCCATTTTATCTGTCTGTTTTCAGTTCTGTCTGTTTTCTAGGCATCAGGAGCCCCATCTGTTTCTGTCAGTTCAGTTTCTGTTATCTATTTGTTTTGAAGAAGGGTCACCATTGTTTGTATGAGTCAGTTTGATAACCCTACATGTGGATGTGTAGTGAGCTCACTAGATTGGTGTCTAGTGGAGTGGTTTGAAAAGCAAGCTTGGTGTGAAGTCAGTTCAGGTTGGAATGAGTCTGTCTGTCTGTCTGTCTGTCTGTCTGTGTGCTTTGAGAGTGCTTGTACCATCTGTCTGCATTGCCAAGCAGGTCATGCCTTGAAGCAGTCCTTCTTGTTCAAAAGTTCCTAGACTTTAGGACTTTATTTTGAAAAGAGCTCACTATGTCTTTGTGTTGTGAGGTATTGAAATTGATTGGATTGATTGAGATAATCACAGAGTGTGTGTAATTACTCCCTTTATCACACTTATGAGGGTAGTTGTTGATATTAGTGGGGTATAGAAGGTGTGAGGTGTAGTGTGTGTCATAGCATGCTGTTCTGCTCACTATTCCATGAGTAGATGCAACCTAGCATCTTTACCATATTGAAACCATCAGCTGTGCCTCTTGAGTGTATCATGGCAATGTAATGTAACATGGAATGGATTTTTGGTATGTTGAAGTCATTGCAGATGTTAAAAGAGATGAAGATCTTTTGTGCCTATAAAAAGTAATTCATGTGTCTTCAAGCTTGATCAAACTCTCATCTATATGCTCTTCAAAGTGAGTATAATATATAAAATCTAGAACAGCACAAACACAGACTGTCATCTCCCAGTCCATTGTGTCACAAACACTATTCCCCTCTTAAAATGATGAAAACTAGGATGTCATGTCATTGCTTTGAATTGTGAGTCAATTTTGTTATCAGGTTTTCTTCCATTGGTGGTGTTAACAGTCAATATAGTCCACTTTATGAGATGATTTTAAATACACCTTTATGAAGTTGATGGAAAATGTCAAGAGTAAAAGATTCAAAGATGTTGCAATGTGGTAAGTCCATCCAAAATGGATTAATAGGTTGAAGGCCCCAGTCATCATATTCTGGAGATTCCAACCCCACTGACATGTCCTTTAGATGCTGGATAGTCCTCTCTTAGTTGTGCAGTGGTGATACAATGGGATCCCCCATTCATTTGGCTGAGGCTATGTATTTGGGACACCTATTCTCCATGCAACATGTGACCAGACATTGCTCTGGATAATCAGCAATGTATGCTGCTAGAATGGAGTAAATGAGGTGTGTCTTTCCATCACTGCACAGCATCTCCACTCCATTCTTTCCACTGTTGACCAAGAGAGCAAGTAGTGACCTCATACATGTGTGAAAGAGCTGATACAACCCAAATGATTGTTGTTTTTTAAAGAAATAGTCAAGTTTGCTGACCAGAAGATACCCTAACAGCACTGTTGTGTGTTCTGTAGGTTTGCATTTGATATCTTTGTTGATATTTCTGATTAACAGATAGACTAGCCATGCCTGCTTGTCTCCACTGAAGCAAGACAGCTGTGTCTTATCAGAGGATAAGATTACTGGTGCAATAGTCACTTTTTCAGGTAAGAGTTTCTATAAATTATACTTAGCTTCTAAGTAATACTAATCTGTATTGCTAGATCTTACCTGCTTTTCCCACTACCAGTTTGCTGTGGCCATTTCACTATATACTTAGCAGATACCATCACAATCAGCATAAATGTGCTGTGGGATATAGTACATGCAAGTTGCAAAGCAAGGGTCACCAATTGGCTCCTGGATGCATGCAACTGGATTCCTCTTCCAGAGTTTAACTTTTTCTGTATGAGATTTCCCATTTGTATCAATTTGATCACTAATTATTTTGAAGATTTCACATTCTCACTCTGGACTAGTGAAAAAGCTATCAATTGCTTTAAATAACTGACACTTTATTTCAAATTCTAGTGAAATATCATTCTGTATTTGTTTCAACAAATAGAATTATGGTGGAGTATTCAAGTTCAAAGATAACACTGATATGTTGCAATTTTAGAAACTTACCAATTTCTTTTTGGATAATGCCCAAACTGACCAACCAAGAGGCAAGTTCCCACTCATTATAGCTCCTGAATGGCATCCACATGTCCTCACCATAAGCCAACTTCTTGTGTCAATAACTTTTAAACAGTCTCCTGGATATCTAAATATAAAATGGGCTGACCAGCTGGATATGGAAAGTCTTCTATCCATCACTCTAATTCTGGTTTAATGCTGTCTTCATTTAGGTCTTCATAGTCTTCTAATCTTGTTTTTTTTCAATGGCAAATGTCATGACTTGGAGGATCTAATAGACAGCTTGGAAAAGACCTGTGACTCAATATCAGGAATGTTCATAATATCTGATGTATCAGGACTAGAGAAGGGATCTGGCAGAATTGAAGGGGATTCTCTTCCAATGGGTGTATCTCTCTGTTTTTTTAACTCTATGGTCTGATGTTTAATTTTTTTTATCCAGCTCCTGACTATAAGCTGTTAGTAAATAATGTGATTTGATACCTTGCAAGAACTGTGTTGATGTTCTGCAGAATAGGCAATAGTATTGTAAGAGTGGTGTATGAGAAAATATTAGATAAGTAAGTTTGCAGTTAGTTTCTAACTATGTTTTTTTCTCATTTTTTCACACTCAGCTATCTGACTCAGACCACCATCATTGTCCTTTAAGATTCTTAATGGCTCACCCAAACATAACTGACACCTCTCATTTAGAGAAAGAGATTCTGCCTAGAGGACACTGTCTAAAGAATCTGAGCTTTAAGCAGTCAGAAATTGATGCATCACCTTAATATTTTTTTTTTACCTTTATTCTATACTTTCTGCAGACAAGAACTATCAAAAGTAGCAACTGAAAAAATTAGTCTGAGAAAACCTTGTCTTAAAAAAGAAGAACCAAAAACTGATGATGTTGAATATTCTAGTGGAGTCAATGAACCATAAATTTCTTTTTCAACACTGTTTTTCATCTGATTTAACTTAATTTATAGAGTAGCTCTTAGAGCATGCAGATGAAGATTATTGGCAGCAACATAATGGATGTAATCCCTCTGAAAGTGAAGAGAGTGGTATTCAACTTTTCTCATTGCTGGTAAGCCTTTAGGTTGATAGAGGTGCAGTGTTAACAATATACAGTCAACTCTGTTATAACAGATTCTTGTGATAAGGCATACTCTGTGATAAGTTATAGGTTTGGGCATTTCCCAGGTCAGGAAGCACTATAAAAGGCATAACTCTGTCATTCCTCATAATGCATACTTTTTCAGCATAAAAAGGCATACTTATAGAGGTGGGGAAAGAGCAGTCCAGCTATCAGAATCCCCATATAGGACTTAATAATCAATTTTAGCAGAGAGTTACCATAATAGTTAGAGAATGATGTGAAAATTGATTAAACAGGAAGACTACATTTTTCACTCAGGCTCACACTGTGTACTCTCACTGTGTCTATGCCAGAAAACTGCCATTAGATGTGCTCAAAACTGGTCTTTCTAAGCTTAAAGAAAGCATCTCTTCTTGTAAAAATGCCCTTCTCAACTGTCTCAAGCTAAAGCAAAGAATTTCTGAGGAGGATGAGGCTGTTAGACCCAAACTTCATGTGACTCTAACAATGACAAACAACTGGCTACTTCACATTTGAGTAATCCCAGTGCTGTCCACTTGTTAGTGGAAGGGTAGGCTAAGTTCTTGGTTCAAAGTGGTAGGAGCTGTGTGTGAGTTGGTATGATATAACTTAGCTCGAAGCTGGGGTTTACCAGCAAGAGCACAACTACTTAAATACACAGTTCATATACTACTGTTGTACAATGTATGGTTTCGATGTTTGTCCATAGAGAAGTGTCTGGTGGGAGTGAGCAAAGCTCACCAATGACTTGGAATGGATGTGAACAAGGGGATTGACAAAAGAAGGGAGAACAAATGGGTACATAGGGAAGTATTGTGTGGGTTGGGTGGCTGGGTGATATAGGTATTGGGGTTAAGGTCAAAAAGGGGCTAAAATCATGACATTACCTTCTCATTAAGACAGTCATCCCAACTGTCCATCGTTCTTATGATTTTTGAACTCCTCAATCACCTCTCATGCATGTTCCAGAGCACTGTCTCTGATCCACTGGTTCTCATTGCTGCTATATCCCTTCCATTTGATGAGGTAATCTGTTATGAGTCATGAGGGTTGGTTTTTTCTTCCTCTAACTCAGTGTTTCCTTTTGTCTTTGATTCGTTCAATTTCATATTCTTCTTTGTTATCAACAATATCTGGGGGTGGTGGTGGTTGTTGTACTTGGTTGGGGAATGAGGGGGGGATATATGGGGATAGTAGGACTTCATTGAACACTGAGTGTATTTTCCATGTCACTGGTAAGCATAGTTTATATGCGGCTTGTCTGATCTTGGTGAGTATTGAAAAGGGGCCCACTCATTTGTCATCCAATTTTTTCTTTGGACAGGGTAGGTGGAGGTTTGTTGCTTCCAGCCAGACCTTGTCACCAATGTTGTAGTTGTTAGCTGGCCATTGATGTTGATCATAGTTGGTCTTCATTTGTTCCACTGCCTTTTCAAGTGCTATTTGGGTTTCATCTTGTATCTTCTTCATGGTTGCAATGAAGTCGTTCATGGTGGGTGTGGTTCCAGCTTGGTGGTCAGTGGGCATAACTCAAGGGTGTCATCTGTAGTTGATGAAGAATGATGATTTGCCCATTGCTGAATGGACTCGGTTGTTGTGTTGGAAGGTGGCTAGGAGTAACCATTCAGCCTAGTCATTTTGCTGATGGTTGACAAAGAGTTGAAGATATTTTTCGATCTCTTGGTTGACATGTTCTGTTTAGCTGTCTGTTTGCAGATGAAAGGCCATTGAGGCGTTTCCCTTGATGTCAAGCATTCAGTACAATTCCTTCAGGAATTTGGATATGAATTGTGGCCCTTGATTGCTGATGATTTTAGTTGGCATTCCATGCTTAGCATAGACATGATCTCACAGGATTTTGGCCCACCTCAGGGAGGACAGTTCACTGGAGCACTCGATAGAGATGATTTGTTTTGAGAATTGGTCAACCACCACCAGAATGGCATCATGGTCACCTTTCTTGGGTAGGCCAGTTATCATGTTGACTGAGATATGGCTCCATGGCTCAATGAGTATTTTGTTTAGGTGGAGGGGGGCTGGTTTGGCTCAGGTGATTGTCTTGGTTCATTGACAGGCCTCGTAGCCTTTTATGTAGTGCTCTATGTCTTTGCTGAGCTTGGGCCACCAGTAATTGTGTTGGATCATTTCTTTGGTCTTTACAATCCCTGGGTGTCCTGCCATTATGTTATCATGGTGGTAAGAGATCAAGTCACCCTGTAGGGCATGGTCACATGGCACATAGATCCATCCATCATAATATAGTAGGTCCCCCTTGATTGTGATCCCCCGCTCATGGCTCAATGACTCAGCCACTCCCTCATACCACAGCTCCTTGTTTCTCATCACATCCCTGATGCATCCCTCTGTTGTCCCTTCCATGGGCATTTCTAGGGCCCAAATGTGTGCATCTGTGATTAGGGTAAAGTATGCATCAGGTAGCACCATGGTTTCATGATTGTTGTTTCCTCCCTGGTCATGGTCCACTCATCAGCTCAACAGGTTGGCCTTCCAGTTTGCCATTCCGGGCTTATGGTATAAGGTGAAGTCATACTTGGCCAGTTCAGTAACCCATTGTGCTTGTCACCAGTTGAGTTTCTGGGGCTGTCAGAAATATTGCAAGTTTTGGTGATCCGACCAGATCCCAAAGTGGCAGGCAGCACCCATAAGGTAGTGCCTCCATTCCCCAAGGGCATGCATAATTGCAAGTAGCTCCTTATTGTAGATTTCATAGTTTTGTTCAGTGACAGTGAGTGCATTGGAAAGGAAGGCTACTGGTCTCCACATGGCCCCTTGTTGTTGGGATAGTATGGCACCTATTGCTCCTTCGCTGAAATCTGCCTCTACCTGGAATACTTCGTTGTTGGTGGGGATTGCAAGGACTACATCCTGGGCCAGTTGTCACTTGAGTTCCTCAAATGCCTGCTGCTGTGCGGCCCCCCAGATCCAGGGCTCCTTCCCCATCAGTTTTGTCATTGGCCAGACAATCTTGCTGTAGTCCTTGATGAATCATCAGTAGAAATTTATGAATCCCAGGAATGATTGCAACTCCTTCTTCTTGGTTGGGGTCAGCCATTCTGTTATCCCCTTCGTTTTTACCATGTCCATACGTATTGCTCCTTCACTTATGATCACTCCTAGATATTCCATCTCTAGGGTCTCAAACTCACATTTTTCCCCTTTAAGGCAGAGCTTGTGTTTCTGCAGCATAGTGAGGACTTGGCACACCAGTTGGCAGTGTTCCATATGGGACTGGGACATGATCAGGATATCATCAAGGTAGATTGTGACCTTTCTTGTCACAATAAGGTCTCAGAAGATGTCATTCATCATCCACTGGAAGGTGGCCAGTGAGTTGGTTAAACTGAAGAACATCACTGTCAGCTCAAATAGCCCTCAGTTGGTGCAGAAGGCCACCTTCCACTTTTCTCCATCCCTGATGTGTACATTGTTGTACCCCCATCTAATGTCAAGTTTGGTGAAGTACTTTGACCCCTTGAGCTGGTCCATGAGTTCTGAGATAAGCAGGAGTGGGTAGCAGTTTTTAATCATCATCTTGTTTAGCTTCCAGTAGTCTTGTACCAGTTGTAGTTTACCATCCTTCTTCTTGACAAAGAAAAAAGGAGAGGCCATGGGTGACTTGCTTGGATGAATCCTTCCCATGGCTAGGTTCTCATCCAGGAACCTGTCCAACTCTTCCTGTTCCTTGGGGTTAAGCAGGTAGATTTTACAGTTGAGGGTGGATTTCACATTTGGGGTGAGTTTAATAGCATGGTCCCAGGGTTTTCAGGGTGGGAGCTCATCAAAGTTCTCTTTTGCAAACAGGTCCCAGAAATCTCAACACCACTCAGAGACCATTTCTTTGAATGTCTTCTCTGCCTTGGCAGTACTGGCCTCAGCAGCCAAGTCATTGGCAATGTGGGCATGTATTCAGGCTTCCCTCATCAGGTTGACCGCCAAAATAGTGTCCCCTTCCTCCAACTCCTGGTCCCATGGGTCCTCCTTGTCAGAATCAGGGAGGGTGAAGATATTTTGTCAGCACTGACAGTGCCCAAAAGTGAGTTGACCCAACTCCCAGTTGATCAGGGGGTTGTGCCTGGTTAACCAGTCATGCCTCAGGAAGACATCCTTGTCACCTAGGTTGGTGATGGTGAGGTCAATGTGCTTGGTGTGATCCCCAATCTTTAGTTGAATCTCAATGAAAGCTGTGATTTCCCCTGCCTGGTTCCTGATTCCATTGGTATTGAAAATGGGAATGGGGTGGGCAGTGGTTTGAGTTGTGAGGTTGTGGTGTTCCACAAAGGCATGACTGATGGCACTTCCAGTGCACCCACTGTCAATGAGGGCCTTGGTTTCAAGGGTCTTGGGTTGCTCCAGCATCTCAAGTTGGACCAGAACAAGTAAGTCCTTTGTCTTTGCCTTTACCGTGTGCATAAACCATCATGGTTTTTTGAGCTCTTCCAGCCATTCTAGTGCCCCTTGTCACAAGGTGGCCCTGATGCATTGAACAAGATCTTCATTTGCCTCCTGCTCACAGGACTTGTGAACCCAACATCATAGGGTGCCCACAGCTGACAGTAGGGAAGTGAAGAGGGCTCACCAGACCCATTCAGAGCACTAGGGCTTGAGCCACTCATTGGGGTCATGAGGGTATGTGGGGGAGGCAGGAGGCTCAGGCAGTATGTTGTTGGTGATGAGGTCAAGGATGACTCTGGTGTCTCAGTCCCATTCCTTCATGGTCTAGGATCCATCTGGTCCAACATGGTAGGGGAAGAACAGGTTGGGAATTCTGATGCTGTTAGTCATATAGGATGTGCAGGCCCCCATTTGGCCCCCTTCACTAGTCAGGGTAGCAGTCTTCTTCTTGCTTGCTGGGACACTTGTGACCAGTGTGGAGGGTTCCTGTGCTAACTCTTCTGTTGTGGTCAGGGTCACCATGGCCACACCCTCAGAAGCATGCTGGCTGGCCTTGATCAGTGGTATCAGAATGGTAACAGAGACAGTTGCTACGTGCTCTGCTGACTTCAGCCTTAGTAGCTTCTTGTGTGATTCTTTGGTTTTTCTGACAGTGGTACAGGGTATATTCAAATGCAATGGTGCTACAGACATGTCATAAGTACTATTATAGGTTTGGGGCAACATACTAGGGTCAGTCAATTTCTGGGCCAATCAGGCAGAATTGCTCACTCATCAGCCTACTCTTTTACCTCCTCAATTCCACTGGTCAAGGGTGTCTTCTCCTCGGTTATTGTGTATTCATTCTCCAGCCACTTGATGGCTGCTCGGATCTGTGCTCAGGTCCTCTGCAGTCAGTTAAATGGTTTCTTTGGCTTCAGGCATTCTCATGCAAAGTGCCTCTTCTCATGGCAATTATAGCATAGCCCACCATTGTGGGCACAAAGGTGATCAATGTCCATAGGCTGGCCTCAGCCACCATAGGTTGTTCCCATCCCAGTCTTTCTGTCAGCAGGAGGGGTGGTCATCATCTGTGGTTGTCCAGTTGTGGGCAGGGATTGCCTCTGGCTCTTGGTGAGGCCCCTCAGATGAAGCATCTGGTCAACCACCTTGGATCGCTGTTGTGCCTCATCTCTGTTGATAACTCATTGGTGCCAGTCATCATAGCCATCGGGTATCAGAATTCCCATGTCCATGATCTTGTTGAGGATCAAACAGGGAACCCTGGTCTTCAGCACCATTGTCATCTGTCCTCATTTGCCCACATCATGGCAAAGCTCCACCTTTTACCCCAAGTCTTCCAGCTTTAGGAAGTACTCTATGGCCATCTCATGCCCAACATTCCATCATAACTCGAGCATGGCTTGATGGTGCTTCTCATGCACCACTGGGTCTCCAAATTGGGCCTTTATGGCAGCCTTAAAGTTGAACCAGGAGGGGAAATGGTGATGCACACAGGATTTCAAGAACAGTTCCTTCTGAATGCTTACCCACCAGTCCTTTGCATTTGAGTCCATGTGTGAGACTGTGAAGATGATTCTGTTGGCATCAGTAAAAAAGGTGGTGAATGTCTGGAAGTAGAGTTCACAGTTGGTGATGAAGCATCAAATGTTGTTGGCCCTGCCAGAGAATGGTTCAGGTGTTTTAATGAGTATCAGTTTGACGTTTAAGCAAGCATCCCCTATCTGCATGGCTGGGGCAGGATTGTTGCTTGACCAATCTGGTGGGTGGCCCCCTGGGGGCTCAGCTAAGGAAGTGAGTTTGTCACATGCTGAGAGGTGGGGGGATCCTCCTGGCATGTCCCCAGGTTTCCATCCTGGGGTAGCACATGTGTGAGTGACCTTGGAGAGAGCCATGCAAAGGGCTTTGCATGCCTTCCAGATGTCTTGTTAGGCAATCTGGTCCCACTTCCAGGATCCAATTGATCTGCAGGATGGGGGGTCCTTTGCCTGTTCCTTAGGTGGATTCCAGGGTTCAACTTCCAGCTGTAAGGGTACTTCAGTCTGGGTCGAGGGTCCAGCTGCTTCTGGTCCTGCAGCCACTATTGGCTGTTGGGGTATAAATGTAATGACCTTGTCGAATCCCAAATCATTCCACCAATTGGCAGCCTGCCTTTTGGCTTCATTGGTGATGATGATCTCAGCTTATCTTCAATCTGCTTTGGCTGCTCACCTTCCTACTGGCGAGGTTGGCCATCTAGGGTCCCTTTTCAACTCATTATATTTAGCAGTGAAAATCTCCTTATACCATCCTGTGGCATATGCTTCTGTTACAGGTATCTCCAGTTCATTTGTCATTGCTAAATCCATGCTCAATGCCCCTTCCATAACCTGACCCCCAAAAGGATCGGACAGAATGTGGAAGCACTCCCAGTCCACTGGTGTCAGAGTTAATGCCTCCATTGCTGTTGATATCGCCCAGGCTTGGAATGGGGGGTACCAGGTCATCATCGGAGAGCTTGATCTCTGACTCACTAGTTGGTGCCTCTCCTGCTGAGGAGGAGTGGTTGGCAAGGGGCATGGGAGGGGGGGCTACAGCATCGAAGGGATTGAGGGAAGGGTTTTGAACCACAAGGGGCTGGGGATGTTCTGGGGCAGTGGCGAGGGTGTTGGTTGACTCACTGGAGTTGCTGTCCTCTCTGGGCCAGGGGGCATTTCTGGTGGGCTCACCCACCCAGATGTTCCTTGCATGCTGGATGCCCTGCTTGACTGGGACACTCATTGTCAGGTCTGGGGATAGGGGTGATGTGTAGGCAGGAGGACAGATGGTTGCATTGGACCATCTGGGCTGCTTGGGTTGCTGGTACAGTACATGTGTGCTATTTGTTGTGTGCTGGTGCTCAATGGCAGCTCTGAGTTCAATGGTTCATTGTTGCTTGGCCTCTGCTCTGAGGCATAGCCTTCAGTTGTAATCAGCCAGGTCATGGATAAGAAGAGCTGTGATTCTGGCATTTCCTCAAGCAAGGGAATATGCAGCATATTCAGTTGAAATGTCCCCATTATCAGGTCAAACATCTCAGTTTGAGATGTCAGGTAGGGGGTCAGTAAGTTCAGGATGGGTCCTGGGAGGGTACTCATGATGTCAGATGGGGGTGGGGGTCAGTGGCCTGGGAGGAGGCATTCTGGGACAAACTGCTCCTTCCAGGTCTTCTTTGACTTTGTTATCTGCATGGAGGTCTTGTCCTGCTTATTGGAGGTTGGGGCCAAACCCTGCTCAGCATGGGAATATGACATAGTGGTAGTTTACAATGCAGAAGCAGGGGGCAAGGTAGTGTACAATGATTTGATAGTAGAGGCAGCACCGTGTGATAAGGATGGCTGCCAGGAAGATAGTGGAAACTGCAATAAGAATGACATTGGATGCGTCTGGTGTCATATGGTCTTTTCTTTCATGTCAAACATGTAAAGAAAAGAGGGTTGAGAAGTTTGTCCATAGAGAAGTGTCTGGTGAGAGTGAGCAAAGCTCACTAATGACTTGGAATGGATGTGAACAAGGGGATCGACAAAAGAAGGGAGAACAAATGGGTACATGGGGAAGTATTGCATGGGTTGGGTGGCTGGGTGACATAGGTATTGGGGTTAAGGTCAAAAAGGGGCTAAAATTGTGACAGAGGCTTGGCTAGATAATGAGGCCAATGATGTCAAGGAGACATATGTGGTTGATGTACTTGAAAATGCTTCAGATTATGAACAAGGCCTTCAGAGTCTGAGTTCTCAGCAAAGGGAGTTGGTTGAGAAATTAAAGAAGTATGCTGGCAAAAAGCCCATAAAACCCTTAAAAAAACAGAAACATAGTAAGCTTAAATACAGTGTTCTCATGATTTCTATAATTAATATATAATAACAGGAACATCAGATAATGTTGCAGAACACCCAACAAAAGAAAAGAAGACAACATCACCTTCTTTTACCCACAAGGAAAATGTGACATTAGCACAATGGATCCAAATTCTTGATTGGCATCATAGTAATAGAAAAAATCAAAGCAAAACTGTGCTTCATTGGGACAAAATCTATCCAAATCTGAAGCTGAAGCAGCCCCTGGTATCGAAATGGTTGGCATGAGAAAGCTACTGGCAAAGTGAATGGGAAGAAGCTGAGAGGGGAGACTTGACATGTAAGAAGGCCATACAGACTGAACATCCAGAGATCATGGAGATGTTGCAACTATAGGTGGCAAAAGCAATGTTGGATAGAGTTATCCTCACAAGGGATGTACTCTGCCAGAAATGGACCAGGTTCACTGATCTTCTGGGAGTACCTAAGGACCAACAATTGCATCTCAGTGAAGGGTGGTTGACATCCTTCAAAGAAATGGCTGGTCTCAAGAGTATTAAATGACATGGTGAGGCAGGTTCTGCTGATCTGGGAATTATCCAACAAGATCATAAGCACATTCATCAGATCATTGAGAGTGGTGGTTATAGCCTCAAGAATGTTTTTAACATGGATGAAACTGGACTATTCTGGGTGTCAGTACTTGTATTAATCAATGGTGTATATTTTAACTGATTATCTTGTCTATACACAGAATGCCCCCTGATCATGGTCTTACAGATAGACAAATGTCTGGAGTTAAAGATAATAAAGTTCACATGACCTATGCACTTACCATGAATGCAGATGGAAGTGAAAAATGACCTCCTTTTGTGATTGGAAAGTATAAAAAGCCTCATTGCTTTCAAGGTCAAGCAGGCACTCAGCTTGGCTTCTATTACCAGAACAATAGTAGTGCATGGATGGAAAGCGCTCTGTATGAAGAGTGGCTGATTGATTGGAATAGGGAGCTACAACAAAGGGAATGACACATTCTACTCCTGGTTGACAATTTTTATGGCCACACTAATCTTGGAAACTGTCTCACCAATATCTGGGTGGAAAACTTCACCCCAAACATCACCTCCCATATTCAACCTGCTGATTCCAGCATCATCCACTGCTTCAAGGCTCATTATTGACACATTTTCTTTCAGCAGGCTCTCAACTGTTATGACAGTGGTGTGGTACCCTCAGAAACCTATAATATCAATCAGTTGGAAGCAATGCAATGAAAAGTGATGATGGTGAGTGGAGAGTGAATCCAGGAAAGGTGAGAGCACTGGTGAGAGCACTACACACAAAACACCAAAACACAACACACACACCACCTGCTAGTAAGTTCGTGGGGCAGGTAAGTTTCCTGGTCAATAGAAATGTACCTTAGGTAGTAGCCAGGACAAAAATCAAAATATGCTGGGTGGTTTATGTGAATATAACTGCTAGAATGCTTTCTGGGACACAATAGATCCAAATTCACAACCAAACTGAACTGTAAAACTGCCTGGTGCAAAATAACTGACACAAGTGGGTGCCTGAATGTGACTTATCACTGACACAAAACTGTTCTGAACTACTGGACAACTGTCTGACTGGTTCTCAGGCTATACTGTGCTTGCAAAATGCTCCTAGACTCAACATCAACAGTTGCAATTACTTTCTGTAAGACTACATTCAAAGCTCTTAACTCTAATCCATACTAGATTGCTTTACAGCACTTCCAGGGGCCAAAAAACTTGATTCCCACACTAATTACAGGCTTGTATTTATACTATTCTACTACTAAGTTATTTATAGTGTTTCTACCTATCCTGGACTAGTTTCCCCATGGCCAGCCAAAGTCCTCTGCATTTATGAGCTCATTTGTGGCTGTCCAAGATACCCTTGTACATTTATGAGCTCATATGTGGGTCCTGGATGATTGATCACTGATCAGGCTGCACAAGACCAGTCCTGGACACTAAATATAGTCCTGGACTGTTGTTACATTCAATTCCCTGAGCCTAGAATGTTCCTGTCCAATTGTGACACTCCTGAAACAGGGAGCAGGACTGGCCAGGCACACTGAGTCTTTCCAGAATACTTTTTCTAAGTCCTGGATTCAGTTTCTTACAAGTATAGGTCCAACTAATGCATGGATTAGCTATCCTACTGTTACAAAATGTGTTTCTAAGGTTGATTTTCTGAGGGTAACAATTCCAGGCATATCAGCAAATCACAGAAATGACATGGATGGCAGTTGACATGACAACACTCTGAAATTGCTGGTGGAAAGCTGGTATCCTTCTGGAGTCATTACTCTCTCTTGCTGCTACTGGTCACACCCAGCCTTCAGTGTCCATTTTGTCTCTTCTGGATGGGCCAAGTGATGGTGACAATGTCAAGAATGGTGTTACTGAGGTGCTTGATGCCCTTCAGTCAGCTGGTGCCCTGCATGAATGAAACTGGTTGAGTCTTGCAGATCTGCTGAATCCAGTTGGAGAGAAGAATGTTTTGGAGGTATTGTCAGATGAGGAAATTGTTCAGACAGTTATTGAAAGATGGGATGAGGCACTGCTCACCAGCAATGATCATGATGATAATAGCCTGTGAGAACCCATGCCAACTCATAAAGAGGTACTTGCTGCCTCTCTCATCCTTCAAAAGTATCTTGCACTGCAGAAAGATGACCTATACAGGAGAATGGAATAAGATTTAGTGCACTTTGGGCATCAGAGTTGGCAGATGGAGATAGAGAGCATGAAACTGATGACTATTACTCAATATTTTGCCTGCATGTAAACATGTGACTGTAGGATACTAAATATATCCAAAATCTCTCAATCCAAAGCCATTTATACTATCACTCTACAAGGTCATACTTGTTAGACCCAACCTCCATGTGATCTCTAACAATGACAAACAACCAGTTACTTCACATTCAAGTATTCCCAGTGTGTCACTTGCTAGCATGAAGACAAGGCTAGGTTCTTGGCTCTGGCTTTGGGGCAAATGAGCTAGTTCAGTATAAGTTGGTATAGATTAACTTAGCTTGAGGCTGGCTTTTTACCAGCAAGAGCTGTCCTACTTAAATACATGATTCATATACTACTGTTGTCTGTTATTTAGGTGCCAGTGTTTGTTCGATGCAAAGGGTTCGAGTGTCATCTGGACAAGGAAGGCCAGTATGTACAAAGGGAGTTCCAAACCAGAAAGATAAGAAGAGAGGTATGAATAGAAGTGGATAGGTGAAAAGAGGAGTGAGTCAACAATTGAGTGGCTAAGGTGACATTGGTGCTAGGGTTATAGTTAAAAAAGGGGTAAAATCATAACAATACTCTGTCCTAAGGCATACTTTGGGCCTCTCCCAAGAGGTATCTGTTATAACAGAGTTGACTGCATGTACAGATATATAGCAAAAGAACTGTTCAAGATGAGCCTCTGAAGATCCTTTGAAAACAGCAAGCTTAATGCACCAATCTATCACTGATCTTTAGGGTATTTCTCACCTGTCTGTCAATCTTCTTACAGGCTATCCATGGGACAATTTACCTCACTGTACAAACAACTCTGTAGCCTCTGCTTATTCCTGTGAGCAGTCATTAGCTCTTTCTGTTCCCTCTCTGCTAGTCTCAAGCTGTCCATCTCCTGCATGATCCTCTTTGCTGCAGGATATGCCAGCAGAACACAAGGGCTCTCTTCTATCATACACTTCTTGATCTAGTAAATGGCAGCAAAGTGTGGGATCTGATGGATCAATGTCTCAGTTAGACTTGAAGCAAGTCTGTACTGCTGATTACCATGAGCAAGGTCTCAACCTATGGGATTATTCTGGTACTATTCAAAATGTGATCCATAAGGCTCCACAACACTACAAAAATTATATCTTTACTGTGAATGCATATCCTGATGATGTCACACAGGCCAAAACCATTCACAAATTGTGGGCTGATGTCTGTAAGGGTGTTAAACAAGAATTAGAGCTGATGCCAGCTCTACAATCCATGGTATGTTTTCACTAAGGTTTGTTCACTTGACTTATGGCCATTTAGATTAAACAGTGGGGTGCTTGAGCTCATAGCCATATTTGGGATCATGTACAACCTATGGTGGCCCCCATGTATGGGTTCCAGGTGTTCGATAAGAAGAGGATCAAGATTGTGAACCAGAATCTTTATGCTATGCTCTCCATGGGTGGAGCTTTCTCCTTCAAGGTCTGCTCACCTTATTATCCTTTTGTATTAGCTGATCAGTCATTTCCAGAAACCCAATGAGAAGTTCCAACCCTTTAAACATAAAATTATTTTTCAGGCCATGTGTCTCATAGTTCAAGAGCCAGAAGGCCACTGGAATCAGATACATGGATGACTATAACCTGATTAAGCCTGAGTCAATTGCTTTGATCATGACTATCATATGCTTCCTTACCCTGCTGTGCATCTATTTCAGCTGATGTAGTGTGGTTTAGCTCAAAAACTGTATTGAAGAATGGTTTATCAGCAAATTTCTTGCAAGACCTCTTGTTGAAGATGTACAACATCCTCAGTATCTTGCCCATCTAGCTGACATTGAGAAATGGTGTAACAGCAACTTGGAGGTCACAAAATATATTCACCAATGTTGGTATGATAAAGCTAGATGATTGTTTTTTTTGATGTTTATACTTGTACTCATGGTTTTCTCAAGGTTAAATTGTGGTGTGAAATTAAAGGAGAAGGTTAATGGATATCTGGACAATGAGGAGGAAGAGAATTGCATGAAGGCAGATCTTGAGGGTTAGACTAGAGAAACAGATAGCAAAGATGACAGCAGCACAGATGAGGATTAGTTTACATAACCATAGACATTAGAAGTGGAAGTGAAGCATTTTGAAGCTATACCTGCATGATATTGATGTGAATTTCAATTTTTATGGTTGAAATAGGGAGTGAAATGATTGCAATACAGTCATACTATATTATAGCAATGGTAGCAATACATATAATCAACATAGGTACTGGCTGCTACATATATAATAGGCATGCTACCAGGTGGTACCTGGCAGTACTGATTGTTATGTCTACTGGCTTGTAACTACCCATGGTTACCTAAGAGGGAGAGGGGGATGGGGGGGAGTGCTATGAGTGTACCAAGTCTACATGCACAATATAGCTCAACATGCCTCAGAAATTTTTCCTGATGTGAATGTAGCTAGAATTTCTAAAAGAAGTAGCAAGACCACATTTCTTTATGGACAATGTGGAGGAATAAAAGGTGGCATATGCTATTAATTAAATATTTTATTTTTCAGACATGTATATATTTCTCAAGACACTATGTCTCACCCCCAGCTGTTTAATGTCATGTCTGTAGGTAAGTATCAAATTTAGTGTAGTTTATGATGCAGCATACTTACTATTTTGTAGTGATTACTAATAACATATTCTGCAGGTAATCAAGAGCACAGTTTGGCCCCCACATCAGAATGACTAGGCCAATCAAGAAAAGCATCACAGTGAGATGTATGAGCACTGGGAGAGATGCAATGATTGCAGGTACATGCCAACTTAGAAGAACATCATGTCTATGCTGCTGGCAATGTGCATGGTCATAAGCACTCCCACTATCCATACCCCTCACATAGTCAAGCAGCCATGACTTTATGAGCCAGGCAAGTGTTAGGAATCAGCCATGATATTTCTCTTACCAAGAAATATCAATGTTGTAGTTAGAGAATATAGGTTCTTAGGCTGACTAAGAAATGTGTTCTGATTACCTTTCAGAATTCCTGTGAGTTTACAGGAAATGTTTAGCATAGTCAAATCTGAACTAAGGTAGTTCACACTGGAATAGGGTTGAAAAGATTCAATCAAAGGGTAGATGATTGAAAGATCTTTGTTGCTCATTCTTTTATACAGTCATTTATTCTAGAATTTACTTATTGAAATTGTAATTAGGAAACATCAAGATCTTTCTATATTATTGTAGAAGGGAAAAGAAATTACCAGAAACTTCAGGGGAAGTTGAGACTAGTACAGCTTACTAATGGTAATTATTCTGATCACCAACATCCATAATAACAAGTAAGGCTACTGATATACCACAGACCAGGGCCGAAAACCATAGGCCCTGTATCCAGAAAGCAGACTGTGGAGTACAGAATTCTGATAGTGCATCAGTCACATCAAAAACAGGGTACATCGGAGCACCTGCAGTAGCATTGAGCAATGCCTGAAGGTTAACAGAGATGAGCCATTGCTGTC
>JANDKJ010000148.1:0-29923 GCA_028551335.1 Armillaria sp. CMW 4456
CCCCTGGTTTTGATACACCAGGGTTTTGGACTGGTAAGAAACACCCCCTCAGTGGAAGGTATTTCATTGAGGTAAGATACTGGCATGTGACTTAATTACCATGAAATTTTTTTGGGATTACTTATCCCTTGCAAGGCCATCCCAGCTCAAACCATGGCACCTCAACTCAATGCCAAGTTAAATAAAGCCTTAGAACAACATGCTCCCATTCCTGAGGACTACCAAACATTGCTGCTACCTTCAGAAACTGCAACTTTGGCCAAAATTCATAGCTTCATTATCCCTCCTGTTTCAGAATGCTGCCTCATCACCCCCAATATGCCCTCCTGTGTAACCACATTCCAGCCACATCTTACCCCCACATCTGCATGCTCCAAGCTCCATCAAATTCTCTTGCCATCTGTAACCAAACTTAATACCATTGCTAAACATTCTATAATGTCATTAATGTCCACTCACCCAGATCACTCATTCAAGCTTGGGGATATACACTATCCCTTCTGGACTGTAACATGGTGGTTTCGAATGCACTGATTAATTCCTGCCAAAAATCAGTTAGTAGCAGTGATATGTTGGCTATCTGAAAAACATGCATGTGTACCACAAGGCAGCTCTACCGACTTTGTATGTGCATGATGCATACTCGAGAACATTCCATGGAGATCCAGTCTACCCAGATCTATGGTGGGAACTTCAGTTTTGCTTCTCACCACCTATTGTGGAGATAACTGGCTCACCGATGAACATATGCTCCAACTCAGCATACTTCTTTGGGCCCATGTAGCTGCTGAGTTTAATGGCAAGGCATTGGTGTTGATGCCATACTTCTTTAGGACGATGCATTCAATATATCTTGATCAACTTGATGAGACTGCATATTCAAAGCTGGGCAAATGGGGTGGTATATTAAATATTGGTGAGAAATTAAAGTCAGGCCTGTGCACCAAGATAGGATTCAGCATCAATCTCGTTATTATGGACCAAGGAACTATCCTACCTGATGAGAAAAGGAAAGGGAATCATTGGGTATCTGTTGTCATCATGATGTAGAGCAGCAGAAAATTAAGTATGGTGACTCATTAAAGTAATATGTGACCTTCACCTTTGTAAACACCTGGTATGCTTTCATCAGTGATTTTGAAAGAAACAATTGCTACAGAGGTGTTATATTTATACATTGTTTTGTGGCTCAAAAATCATTGTTCAGGTGTTTACAAAGGAGGATTTCATGGATGATCTCCTGCCATTGGTGGCTCAAAAATACAAGACAACATGTACAAGACAATGTGACACATTCTCCTGTGGCATCCTATCATTCAATGCCATTGCACATGAACTACTTCCAGCCACTCACCTGTTAATTAAAGCCAATAGTTGTCCTGATGAGCAGGTTTCTTCATTCATTGCTGTTGTAGACTATATGCATGTGGAGGTAAGCCTTCAGACTATAATGAAAGCCATACTGATGTACCATGCTAGAACCATAACTCATCTGACACCAAGCCTTTGCAAGAGGAGAGTGTGCAGGCCAATCACCAGAAACTAGAGAATCAAATGCCACCAGAAATGGAAACAATGCTACCAGAAACAAAATCAATGTCAGAAGAAACAAAACCAGGTGGAATGACAACCACCTGGGCTGCCTTATTTATGAAGCCAGCCTATCATACTGCCAAAAATCCTCCTTTAGCTGAAAAAAAAACCTGTGTCATCAAAACTGAACCATCTATAGAAAACACATGCAAGAGAAAGGTTAGTTCTTGCTTATGAAAACATTATAGTTAGAATTAACACACCTTAACAAGGAATACAAATCTGATGATGACAATAGTCCTGCTACAGAGCAGGAGGATAACTTCAGAGACTCAGACATAGAGATGAGTCATCTGGTAGATATTGATATGGAGCCCAAGAAATATATACAGGGTGGATGGCCACATTCTACCTTCTTGGACAGCTTATTGAAGCCATGCTATTGTCAGCAAAATCCTGATAAAATCCTGTGGCAATGTGCAGGATTCCAATGTGGCTACACCTTTGCTTCTTCATAGTGTCAGATGGGTAACATGCCACTGCAAAGACTGTAGAAGACTTACATCAGACCTATGATCCCTCGCAGCAGCCAATGCCATACAAAAGCTCCCTCCAATCTCTTAGCCAAGGAGTCTACCAGATTTTCATCAAAGTCTCCAGTCAAAACATGCCAACATGTTATGAAGAGCATGTCACCAAGAAACTAGCACAAGAAGCCAGTCTCAATGGATCTCCTATTGCTGACATAAGCTTTTTTGGTGATGCCAAAAACAAGGGCCACAAGCAAAAAAATGCATGTACCAACTTCGAAATGGTGAAGCCTTTCTGTGTGGGAGGATTGTCCACCAATCTCATGACCCAGCCAGAGTGGAAGACTATGCTGGGTTCTCTTGATCCAAAATATCCTGTGCCCAGTCGAGAAAGGATCGAAAGTGAGATGATACCAGGGGAGCAGGAGGTGGTGAAGGAAAAGCAATGAGAATTGCTATGTGCAGAGCCAGGGAATCTAACAATATCATTTGATGGTGGGATGACAGAGGGGCAAGAGGCTTTCTGGACAGTGAATGTGTCGACACTGAGTGGAAAGGTTTATCTGATGGAAGGACATGAAGCCACTGATGTTTCTCACACTGGCATCTGGATTGCTGACCTGGCAATGGAGGTAAGTGGCTATATGATATAAATGGAATATGGTGACTCATCAAATATGGCATAGGTGATTGATGAGCTTGGACATGGCTGCTTCACAGCAGTGGTCTGTGACAGTATGGGAAATACACTACTGGCATACAAAATCCTAGCTGAGTGTGTACTGACAATCATTACCCTTGCTGATCTCTGCCACCATATCAGCAATCTGATCAAGGATGTAGTCAAACTGCCCTACTTTTCATTGGTATGTATTATACCTCATGGAAGAATGCTTCTCATTGTTTTATAGCCTATCAAAGTGGTACAGGGTACTATTAATTATTTTCATATGTCACATATTGGCATTGCTGACCTTGCCAAAGCCAGAGACAAGCTTGGGATTGGGTGAGGCCTGGAGTCAATTGGTAAGACTTGCTTTGGAACACACTCCTTGGTTTCAGTTCAACAGTGTATCCCAGCCATTCAAGGAGTTCAATGGTGTATCCTGGCCATTCAAGGATGTTGTACTGACAACAGCATTGTTAGGATTTCTCTGATTATTACCCATCTGAGACAACATCACAAAAGGCATTTAATTTTTGTTATGGGCTTGAACAACTTATAAAAATAGGCTCTCCCCCTGCAAACACCTTGACATGTCTGGAGGCTGTTGAGGTCACTGCTGCAGATGCATACTTTTTCTGGCATGCAATGATATCAAAAATGCTTGAGGTCCTCTCAGATCTGAAGAATGAATTTCCCAATGACATACAAACAGAGATATTTGGAATTATGGAGCATCATCATGATCAATTATTCAGTTTGGATGGTAACCTTGCAAGTATGGCTTATGTAGCTGCTGCATACCTGAATCCTAGTATGTTGCATCTTGTTTTCATTCTGGATTATCTTATCAAACAACTGCAACAGACAACCTTCATTCTGACATCTCCAAGACTGAGAAACCAGACCTGGAATATATTGGCATATGGGATCCAAGTATATTCCAAACCATTGCCACCTACCTGTCACAGCTGGCAGCTGCAGAAGTCGAGCATGGTCACCATGCATATTTTACAGCATGGAAAGGATGTGGTTGGCAGTTCATGGCACAGTTCTGCAAAGAAATCTTGCTTTATGCTTATCATCAGTACCCTTATAATCTCCAAGTTCAAGATGAAAATCAGCCACATGCTGTTTAAAACTGGTGGAAAGGTATCCTTAACTCAGATGAGGTACTGTCCCCAGAAAATCATGGCAGACAGATTCTTCTGGTGCATGAACACTCCAAGCTTGGTGTATTGTGATAGCTAACATTTGCTTTAGTACATTGCTATTAAGCTGTATACTGTCCATGTGAATTTGATGCCAGAAGAGCGCACCATATCGAAGTTTACCTGGTTGACTCCACCAGAGCGAAGTAAGCTTTCTGTGGAATCTTTGACCACACGAGTTCAGATTGGTCAGTATTATCAGACCACAACAAAGGTACATGAATTATTAAATGGATTATTGGATTCTATTCATCAATTGCATGGTGCACTAGCCATGATCTCACAGTCAGTGCAACCCAACCATCAAGTACTATGATATCAAAAGATCACTATCAGTCCAATCTCATGAACTCCACAATGATCTAGGTGATTCCTGGCTCGATTTCAAGCTGGATGACTCTGGTGATGTGATGCCCAAATCGTTGCATAACATAATGTCACTGAATACCCTGGTCAATCTGAGATCCTCCCAGATCACAGACTTGCTAGCCAATGAGCCATTGACTTCTGATGGAGTTGCTAGAAAGAAGTCGCATGCTTCATCCCAGGTTAACAGGATGGAAAGTGATGATGAAATTGAAGATAATGACTTTGGTATAGTCTTCTAACATATTGTAGTGCTTTATTCTTGGTATCAGTGTTTATATTGGCTTAAATTTGTGATAAATAGACTGAGTACATAGTCTAAAAGTATGAATTAGTGTTGTTGTGGTCTTTGCTACATGTGCAGTGGCACAAGTAGAGTAACACTGCAGTGATTGTATCGAAAAATTCATCCTAATTTGGTAATACTAAGGTCACAAGTATGTCATGTGATAGGTAAAAAAACAGTAAATAACCATATCAATACTAGGGCCTCCAGAGGGGTCAGTAAGAAACAGTACCAAAACTCAGAGGGTAGATTTCATGTACAACCCTAAATTCGGATATGGGGAATCGAACCCCGAGCTGCCGCGTTCATTTTACATTGTAATGAGAGGCGGCAATGTTAGCCGTTACACCATATCCGACTCCAAGGCAAGTGAAAAGATAAGTTGATGGAGGTAGTACATATATCCCTGGTGAGCTTCCTCACTTACCGAACAACATTCTGGTCTGATATGAGACGATCCGGTATGGGGTTTGAGTATCTTCATCGCTTGTTGTCGCCGACCCACTCAGAAGATCTCCGTTGTGGGCTTGCGGCCTCCAAAAGTTTATTCGTGCCGAAGGGAGGTGAGATGACACCGAAGGTGTTTGGTGATTTCAGGTTAGACTCTCTGGAAAAGAGCATTGAGGACCATCGGTCGTTTTGGGGCAGTGGTGGATAGAGCTAATTACGAGTGTTAGTTAGGCTTGGACCCTTCCTTTCAAAATGCTGTGTGCAGTTTGACTCTACAACCAGGTCGTGTCCTTTTCGACGTGCTATAGAAAACAATGGCAATATAAATGTATCTAAGTTCGCACAAGTGTGCCTATGCCCTGCGAGAATGATGATTACACACCGATGATGACAGCAAAGGGGACGTACCACTACACGATCTTCATAGGCACCTTTTCGTGCTCCTTCTCCTCCTGCTCCAACTTGGCTTGTCGTGCATTCACCGCACTCAGGTACGTGTCTACCGACGTGTCAGCGCGGTTCACGAAGGAAAGATGGCACTCACTCCAGAACAGACTAACAACACTAACGACCACGAAACGCATATGGTGAGGAACTAGGGCAAAGTTGATGATCTGAGTAGGGATGAAGACGCCCCAATTGCGAAGGATAGTTGGGACGTATGCAGCCTGGATGCGGGGATATGCCTCCTGGGGGACACCCTCAAGTACGGACATACACGTGAAGAACGCGCCGACGGCGAAGGGGGTGAGCACGGCCTGGTCGAGCCAGACGCGATAGACGATGGCCCGGGTCGGAGAGGCGAACTGGATGCGGTTGAGGAACTGGTACCACCATGTCATCACTGGGCCGAAAAGCGCGCCGCCGTAGAATGTCAGCCGAACCGTCCGTACGAACTGAGGCTTGTTAGCGGGAGGAGGCAGGAGACGGCAGGGAAGGGTTACACACGTCGTGCCGTCTCAGGCCTCTCTTCTCGATGAGCTGTTGGGCGATGATGTCGCCCGTACCGAACAGTAGCGCCGCAGTGCCGCACTGGGCAAGCATCGGCCGCCGGATGAGAAGCGCGCTGGAGTTGACTTAGTAGGTAAATGTACAGGGAGGAATGGGGACAAACTTGTACGACCGGAACAGAGAGGCCATGAGAGACAGAAAGAACTAAGAGGGGCCCCGCATATAGGGCCGGTATGCCGCCATTTCGTCCCGGATGCCGGGAATCAAATCTACTGATTTTATTCTGACCATCCATGGTATAAAGAGCAGTGCTGGAATATATGCATCAATGCATCGGCAATTTCAAGAACATCCTGAAAGGCTGAACTTAAATGTACAACTCGGTCAAAACTCGGTACATCTCTGTAGTGCTGTAAACTAAGACTCACGACCAGTTTCCATCTTCGAAATCTGTCACGGGATCAAGGGATAGTGACGAATTTGGCAAGAATTGCTAAATGAGACTCCGGACTTAATCTTTTCATGTCGTACAACCTTCAAAAGCAGTAAAAAATTTAATATAATAAAATGTGATTTTTATGGGAGCAACTTGTTTTTCGAGAGGTAACGTGAAAAATTCTAAGTCCGTGGAATTGTAGTATCTAACTTTATGTATGTATACTCGTCTTCTGCTCTCACCCTGTCATCGCTAGCCACCTCAATGATTGCACTTGCTCTATCATGTCTCTACGTGGCCTGTGAACCCACCTGAATCATTAAGGTGAACAGTTGGGCCCGGCCCATCCTAGGGTCATCAGCTGCCTGAAATGCTTCTTTGGTGTGTCAAGATCGTCTACAGCCGGTTTCTTTGTCCTGCGGCATCAACTTCCTCCTTGCTTCCTCCACAGCTACCCATAATTCTTGCAATTTGGGTACCATGGCTTGGACTAGGCATCAGTGCATCTTGTACTGCATCGCTACTGCTTAGAGGCTCAAGTTGGACTCATTTTGATGGAGGGAGATATTTTTTTTGTATCTCGTCAGGGAGAAGTTCTTACGAACCTTCTTGTGCACCTTTGGGCGGTGATAGTGTGTCAGATTGCAGTGTATATGGACTGGATCCCTTGGTCATGAGACTCAAATCAGACCTTTAGCCTGTTTGGACTCTTCTCTTGGGTTCTCTGTGACTGACTAAACTCCCTTCCGCTGGTTTCGCAAGCAATTCCAGATGCGAGGGAGACATTCATTGGTGTGTGTAATACTCTTGTTGTCCATATCCCCAACTTTATACAAGCTTTCATAGAGTAAGGAGGATGATGAAGAAGAACTGGAGGAGCAAAAGGAGGCTGATTCCGAAGTAGACTGGATGTTGGACTTAGAATTTTTTAAAATAAGTCTCTTCTCATAGGTTTAAAATTGAAAAATAATCACTGTTCATTATGTTAATTACCATGATCAATGGTAACGGCTGCTATTGATATTATGCTGGCGATAGTGTGTTCCGAAGTCCTGTACGATCTCGCTCAATCTATCAGGCAACCTTTGAGTACTTGTCTGATTCGTCATTGGGCTACTCATTTAACATTTCCACGTTATTGAGACTTTATATAGGAATTTAACCTGTACAGGTCTTCGTGGTATATGTCCTCGTGCGGTCATCATCATGAATAACATGGATAGTCAATGTACTCTTCTGCCCCCAATTTGTCGACTGAGGCTGTTTGAACACTATCAGAGAGTAACAACGACATATAATTGAAGGTTCAAAGGCATTTGAAAGGTATACGATAGGAGAATTTTAAACAACCGAAAAACAGAGACAATTCTGACCAAATTTCTCGTACAAAATAGCTTACGCATTTGGAACTGTCACCGCCGCCCCAGTATGCGTGTACTCCTTTGCATTGATCCACGAACTGTCGTCCAAATCTGTCGCCTGGAAATCAGCAGGGGAGGTTCCCGCCAATGTTTTCCACGAATTGTCCGTATAATACGTCTCCGACGTACCATCATTGTACGCCACCAAAACACCCCCAATGATCCCAGCAAGCTTCGGTTTCGTGTTGTTATTATCCACAGCGATAACGTTCTCATCCGCGTTTAGAACGGGAATGGAATATGCCTGCAACGCCTGCCAGTTGGCACCACTGCCAATGTTCTGGCCGTTGACATACAATGTGTACTCATCATCGCTGGAAAGCTGATTTAGAAATACCAATGACGACGGACAAAACAAAGACGTACCCGGTGATGACCACTTTTCCACAGACAGCAGCTTTTCCGTAAGGTGACGAGATAGTCTTTCGGAACGGTCTGCGACCAAGAGGGTCTACGCCAGCTGACGAAGTCTCGTTCGTCCTGATCCAGTTCACTCCTGTGATATTCAGCGCAGGAGGGAGTGGTGGTGTCCCCCAAGGGGTGCTCGCTGTAGGTCCTTCCGAAGACGCTGAAATCCAAGCCGAATCGTCAAAGCTCGGACTCGTCCATCCTCCAGGAGGTGTAGTTTTGATAGTTTTCCACGTCGTGTCTGTGACAATGGTCTCGGTAGTACCATCGCTGTAGTCAACAAGGATCGTAGCAATGAGACCAGCGGGGCCGCCTGTATTATTAACAGAGATAGCAAAGACGTTATGGGCTTCAGGGTCCAATCCAGCAGTGTAAACGGCAGGTGTTGTGTAACCGTTGCCTGCCCCAATCTGATTTCCGTTGACAACGATAGAATAGAGATCGTCGCTAGTACGGTACCCTCAGTCTTTGTTCAGACACCAAAGGATGCAGAAAACTCACGAAGAGATAATGATAGTAGCGCATACCGGGCATTTTGTGCTGGAAGAGGGGATCGCCTTACGGAATGGACGTACGCCTACTGGCGCAGCATCCTTATTTGCCCCGTCCTGCTCACCAGTCCAAATCCAAGTCGAGCGAGAAAAGTCCAACGTTGGCGCGACTGCACGTGCGCCTACTGAGCGCTGCAGCAAGGCGTCAAGAGAGACATCTGCATCGACAACTGCAGACATTTCGGCATCAGTTTTTGCAGAGGTATCACCAGTAACGTCGACAGCTGGTGCAGTAGGTGCGTCCTGAGTGTCGACCGACCGTAAAAGCACGTCGGCAGACACTCCGACAGCAGCATCTATGGATGCATCGGCTACAGCACCTACAGAAGCATCTAAAGTTTTATCAACACAGCAAATATAATGGTCAGAAATGCAGTGTCGGACCTGGTACAGCGGGTAAGATACTTCCAACTGCAACGGGTAGATATGCTGGCAAGAGTAGCACAACTAGGGGGGTACGAGTGAGCTCGGTTGCTCTGAGATGTGAGTGAATAGATGCTCACCTTTCGAGAACATCGTAGAACTGAGCTCGATGGTCTGTCTGCCTGTCTGTCTGCCTGTGCAAGTCATTTATACTGGAAAATGAGTAGAAGGATTGACTCACAGAATGGAACATACCACAGTGGTAGTAGACAGCCGACACGAAAAAAAAAAAAAACTTGTCTAGAAGAAACAATGTCTTCGATTGACCTTGTCAAATTCCTGAGGGATCGCAAGTATCACAAAGGCGAAGCAAGTTTCACGATTCCTGGGCTGGCTCTTCTTGCGTACTGAATATAAGTGTGATTATCCCGAATTCTGACGGGCCGTGAAGAATCATAAAACCGGCTCGGTGCTTTTGATGTCAACGTGGAACAACGTGTGCAAGTCTATGAGTATATCATGTCAATGAACTAAAAACGCTGACGACTGCTAGGATCACTTTTGGTCGGTGGTATATACAAAGTGCACACCGATACCTTTTGCTTTTGGCCAGCCATGGTCTGAGACAATGTGATGAGGTGTCGGTATTCAAGGTAGGAGAGTCAGTGACGCCCTTCAAACACACTTAGCGCCTAAGAAATAGTTCTGGTATCAAGAAGTAGAAGCTGTAAAAATGATACATCTGTAATGGTTCTAGTCGTGACGCCAAGCTCAATCCTGCGCTTCAGTAGGAGTCGGGAACAAATATTAACCACAAACTTACAAAGTAGTTGTCCGATACCGCCCAGAACCAGAATGGACAACGAATACACTTGCTTACACCTGCGGTCGACCGGCTCCAGATGCATCATCATTGTCGTAGAGAGAAAACCATGCCCTGCTGAAAATGATTTATCGGGTAATGCTCACAGTAAATCGTGGGGAGAACAGTCTTTTACAGCGGCGGAGCCCAACCGTCCAGCTCTGTGCACCATCCTGCGCCTGTCCTCCATCTGCCAGCACTGGTGTTCCGCTGCGCTATCCTTCTGGTCCCAAGTCGACATCACCTGGATTCGTGTAACCCGCAAAGGGGTCCCACCCATTCAACATACACTTCGTACCCGTCGACCCGGAAAAACCATTTGCCTTGCTGGGTCTCCAGCTGCACCGCGCCGGGACGCACACACTCTCTGTCAAGATGCACCCCAGCAGATATAGACTGCTTAATGTCGTGATACACCTGGCATGCGGATTCAGCAAAAGTTCGAAAGTCAACAAGAATCTATCTTCATGGCAGATCGCGGAGGCTGAGTCTCTTCCAGTAAGCGGCGAGTATCAGTGATTCTGACTGACTAATGGTAGAGCATGGCCTCGTCTCACTGGGAGGGATTGGTTGCAGCAAACGTGACGGTAGCGTCTGTCGTATGAGACTAGTAGCAAAGAACGACTACTAACGAGGCAGGAGCATGTCCTTCGGCTATGATAAAAGTTTTGCTGCATGAACGGTCGCTTGTCGGTCATGTACGATGGATAGCTCTCAAGGACGCACCCTGCAGTTATGAAGTCAAGGAGTCACAGTAAAGTCGTCCTCACTCTGGATAAACAAAGTGAAATCAGATCCCGATATTGTGTTGTCACTTCCGTCTTCCTTATCTGTGGACACATGAAGGCGCACCGATTGTGTTTGTCATCTCTACGCCGACATGCTCGACCCGTTGACTGTAGGACATCCATGACACGATAGTCCACCTATCTATGCTCCCTTCATAGTTCTGCACGTCCACGGACCACTACGTAGTAAGCAACGTTAGCAACTGGAATCGAACACCTTGTGTCCTTTGAGGTCGCGAGCACTTGAACACCTCCGATCACCGGGGACAACTTGTCCAAGTTACCCGTTGTCTCGTAGAAATAACTCATACCCATCTTCAACGTCTCTTTTAGACCCTCACGCTGCAAATAGTCGGGATGAACACGTACGTCGGCAACTTTGACGTTAAAGAACATGTCTAGTTGGCCATCAGCAGCACAGTGGACCTGCAGATCGTCGATAGTTAGGTGGCATCGTCTCCACAAAGGAAGAAAGATAATGGCGAGCTTCGTGGGTGCGCATTCGATAAGCGCAAAGTAGGCCGGCTTTGACATAACAATCACGAGAGAAGGAAAATGCGTGAATAATTGCAGATGGATATCCGGGTCCGGCGGTCGTGCTCTGACCTAGAGAGACCAATGAATACTGAGATACAAAGTCGAAGAAAGAGTGAAGACGCTTACCTAGGCGGGAGATTCGTGTAACTGATATCAGTGCTTTTACGCGTGACGACATCCCATTTCTCCGGGGTGCTTACTGCGATCCGTGTTGCAGTAATTTGTTGTTTCGTCACCTCAGAGTCACCCGTAAATTCGGCTTTGAGACCAGATACCTTCAGCCTAGCGGTGAAGTTACCAACCATCTCTTGGACCAGAGCTATGATGGGGACACCGTAAATGAACCTGACCGCATCAGGATCGAAAGTACCGGTAGTTTCATCACAATACTTGGACATTCCTTGAGAGTCGTAAGCATGGCGCCATTAGTCTGAGAATTCAGTAATAGTCAGTAATAAGATTAGGGTGTGGCTGACGAAGTATACCTTTCCAGCGCCAGTAGGTGTACCAAGAGGAATAGACTCCTCTGTGCCAAACGCAACTTTGAATGAGGCAGAGCTTCATCTGAACAGTTAAGCTTGGGTACAATGAACGCTTCTCGCACCCAAGATGACAAATCTGATATGGGAACCGCTTCTCGCAGTTTTTGCGCATGGCAATGGAACCTGTCATTGACTCTGAGTAGCGGAAAGACGTCGCGACAAGACAATACGACAAAAATACTACAAAACATCTATCGCTGGCTAGTCACGTGCACTACCGGGTTCGTCATTCATCCACGTCCTCCCTCACCAATGCTTCCAGCGACGTCAACGTTGTCACGCTTATCGGCATCGCTCGGCGTAGGCTAGTGCACCACACGATGTCATCGTATTTGCCGGCTTTGAACCATTGCAGATTTTGAGGATTCGGCCCCAGTGACCAGCGTCTCCTTCACTGCCATCCTCAAACACAGCCTCTTCGTTCCCACCCTCTTTATCGTCCGCTTCCTCTTGTCCCAGTCTTGATAACACATCCTCGACAATCGCAGTACAGTTTCCATCTCCCGTCGTATCGCACGATGGTCCAGATATTGCTATCCCCAGCGACGTCACTACATTAACAACCATGTATAATCGATCCTGGGCTTATAGTGCTAGAACAAGAACAAAGATATGAAAAAGAGCTTGTGTTTGTTATCCTTTCAGTGGAGTTGCGTGCTCTTGCTCATACCTTGTGATATAGGGAACCCAAAGAAATAGACTTCTGGTTCGATCCTCTGACAACCTCATGTTGATGTTGGTTGTCTTTATATCTGAGCTTGTCAACCATGCATGTAGTGAACCATGATGAATGGTCAGCATTGAACATCCTGAAGGTGCACGCTACTTTATCTGTGAGGGGAAGGTATCCTGATTAGAAGGAGAGCTGGGCCATTAAGCACGAGATCGATGGTGACGTGAATGGATAGGCGCCATGGCTGGGACAGATGTCTGGGCTGTGTCACATGCATGGGTGGAGGAGAGTACTCTCCTAGTAGTATATGTGGACCACAATCAACGGGCGTCAATGGCCAGTCCCACTTCCGCGGGGTGCCGATCTCCGATGCATCCGAATTGAGCTGCTGAACCTCCGCGCAGAGTATGTCTGGTTGGATGTCGCCTGCTTGAGGCAGGAGCGTGGGCCAAGCGAGGAGGATCTGCGACGGGCGGAGTGGTTTCTTGATGTGCCCACTATTTGGACTGTGTACTCCTTGGCAGGCAAGATAGTTTGCTATCTCGTGGACTTGGACGACCACTGGCTGAAGATGTGGACATGACGAGTGACTGGAGTTGGTTCCGACGGGCTTAGACCTTGCAGGAAGTCGAGGACGACGTGATCACTGCTGGGAAGACGGTCGACGACGAGAGAGAAGACCTCCCAGACGAGCTCGATTGTGTTGCAATGACCTAAATTGATGGTACATATGCAGCACTAACAGAGACGCAGCATCGGACATCCACAAAACTCATTGATCGAGTCACCGGCCTCGCGCATATACTTTCCGGCACAAATGCAACGCCGGCATACTACGAGTCAGCGAGTGAAGAGGAGGCATGGTCAGCACTTGTAGCTGTGTTGTGGGCGGAGCATCAAAGAGAACTGTTCTTCTTATACCCGAAGCCCGAGGATGCGGGTGTTCTCTGGCGGCCATCCTGGAACCAGCTCATGTCAGAGGTGCTCCCAGATAAGGGGTCTTTTGAGTTTTACGAAAAAGATGACGAGTACGCTGACCACTTGATTGAGAAGGCCGAGGTGCGGGGGTTAGCCGAAGTACATCCACAAGACTTGGACCGTACAGGCGAGCTGCATGTATATGACTGTGAAGGTACCCTCCACACCTTTAGGATTATCGCCAGGCACCAATATTCAATTTCCGACGGTGTGTATGCATTAATACGGTATGCATATGGTCGTTTTGACAAAAATGTGTATGTCTGCTTTTGTGACATTGGCCATCAACAAGTAGGTGGCAAGTTCCACAAGGTCTCTGTGTTTGAGATACCTGATAAAGTGGAGTACGAACATTTCATGGAATTAGGAGTGACCGTGACACAAATGGTTGTCTGGCACTCATTAGTCTGATCTGATACTTGTCGTATGTTATTTCAGTACTCTGTGCTTAGCAATGGGACAATATTCCATCTCCATCATCGGACTTGCAAGTTACTGGGCCCTTATCGAAGGTATCTCCTCAAGGAGATCAGTGAATGTTTATTGTAAATCAAGTTATAAACCAAGTCTAAATTACTTCAAATTCTACTCGCCATATTCTGTCCAGACGACTTTTCTGCATAGCAGGTACAAAAAAATGTTTCATTCGAGTCAACTGCAATGCAGTTGTTGGATATAAAATCATGACATGGAAGCTCTAGAAAAATACAGAAATTTCTTCTCTATATCAGCACTGTCAAAATCTTCACCTTCTGCAATTTTGTTATTTCCGTCATAACAATCAGAAATCGCACAGAATGTCAATCAATGCTTGCCCTTCGCAGCGCAGGCTTCAGTTTGATAACCAAATTCTGAGGTACCGTCACTGGTTCGGCGACCCGCTGTCGTGTTGAAGGCTCGCCGATGACCATCCTGCCAACTTCTCTTTAGTGAGTAAAATTGCGCTACTGCCGTTTCGTCTTCTTCTCCATCTCCGTCGACGTCCCGGGCAAGAGCGACTTGGAGAATAGTCAGAGCACTCACTGTATAGTCCCTGACTGCAAGCCTGTGCAATACATCGAACATCGGGTATGAGTATAGGAACATAACAGGATCATTTCTGTAAACTGAGGTGTGAGCATATGATAACGATAACAGCGTGTCATGCTTACTCCTGCACTTGAGACGTTCGAAAGAGCGTTGTGCGATTGTCATCCTCCATCTTCATGATATCGTACATGGTTTTAATTCTAGCGTCCTTATAATTTCAATCATCTCTGCCTCGAAGTGGGGCACTCGACATGGCATGCGATGCCCAGTTGACTTGACGTCGCTTGCCATTTGAAGTTCTTGCTTCGTCCTGTTCTTTGTTTCAAACACCGAATAGGTATTTCTAGAGTAATGCATCAAGATGAGCAACGATAACAAATGATGGACCGAAAACATACTTGTTTTTTTTTTTTTTGTCATTTTCCGCGCAATTGGCACTGCAAAGAAAGAGTTATACCAAACGTTGGAAATGTGAACGTAAATAACTCGCCGCTGTTTTATTGAGTGGGTACATTCAAGGACCGCATGCAATCCTGTGGTCGTGTTCACCGCCCTCTTCTTGAACTACGAGTATACTCGTTGAGAGGAAACGAAGGATGAAGCCACGGGGAGAGTGTGCGAAGCCTTCATATCCTAGGGCTAGTATTGGCGTGTTTTCTTCGTCATTTTCTGGTTGTATCTGCGGCGGTGAGGATCTCTTGTGACAAGGAAGCTTCTGCATGAGATCCTGAACAACAATACTACTGTCATAGTCTGATGGAAAGATAAAGCTTGTTGGCAATCCGAATGCAAGGGTGTCACAGGTGGAACAGACAGGTTCTGAAGAACAAAGGAAGAGATCAAGATGGGAGTGACGAAGTGGCGTGCCGTTATGGTAGACAAGAAGGAACTCTGAATTCAAACCGGTCGTGTGCAGGTTGATAGATCACATGATCAATGCGTGATCGCATGTTAACCGGAATGGATGAGCTTCATCTTGAGCCCTTTTCATTAGTTAAAATGACAAGAAATAGTCTATCAACTGGTGCTTATACTCGGAATCCGCAGAAAAGTGCCAAGCGTATACAACTGTATGTGGTATAAAATCGGAAACGCACCATCTTTCTGAACCCCTGCATGAGAGTTAGGCAGGCTTCACAGCATATGGACACGAATCAAGGCGAGTCAGAGCTTAGCTCCAGTCACTCAGACTATGCCCTAACCTGGGCGGTCACTATCATCGACAGTGATAGTTGCTATTGATGGTAGCGATAATGTGTTCCGAAGTCCTGCACAATCTTGCTACATTTTTCTGAATCTGGTAACCCATGAATACTGGTCTGTCTGAGTTGATATGCCTCTTGTGGAAGTGATAGAAATTATATGAAGTGGATGAACTTGAATCTAAATTTTCCGCACTCGCCGATTTGGAATGCGACCTGAATTTTATTTATTCGTTATCAAGACTTTATGCAGAAGTTTAATACAATCGATGTATTAACCTGTATTGTAACGATCCTGAATTATATGGAGAATCAGTGTACGGATCAACTATCCTTGCTCACAACCTGTCGGCTGTTCAAATGCTAGCGGAGATAGTAAGTTTTACGAATATTCAAAAAAATAGCAAATCTAACCGACTTTCTCATACAAAGTGGCTTACGCATTTGGAACAGTCACCGCCGCTCCAGTATGCGTATACTCCTTGGCACTGATCCACGAACTGTCATCTAAATCCGTCGCCTCGAAACCAGCAGGGGGGGTTCCCGCCAATGTTTTCCACGAATCATCCGTATAATACGTCTCCGACGTACCATCATTGTACGCCACCAAAACACCCCCGATGATCCCAGCAAGCTTCGGTTTCGTGTTGTTATTATCCACAGCGATAACGTTCTCATCCGCGTCCAGAACGGGAATAGAATACGCCTGCAACGCCTGCCAGTTGGCACCACTGCCAATGTTCTGTCCGTTGACATATAATGTGTACTCATCATCACTGCAAAAGCTGATTTAGGAATACCAATGACGACGGACAAAACAAAGACATACCCGGTGATGACCACTTTTCCACAGACAGCAGCTTTTCCGTAAGGTGACGAGATAGTCTTTCGGAACGGTCTGTGACCAAGAGGGTCCACACCAGCTGACGAAGTCTCGTTCGTCCTGATCCAGTTCACTCCTGTGATATTCAGTGCAAGAGGGAGCGGCGGTGTCCCCCATGGGGTGCTCGCTGTAGGTCCTTCCGAAGATGCTGAAATCCAAGCCGAATCGTCAAAGCTCGGACTCGTCCATCCTCCAGGAGGTGTAGTTTTGATAGTTTTCCACGTCGTGTCCGTGACAATGGTCTGGGTAGTACCATCACTGTAGTCGACGAGGATCGTGGCAATGAGACCAGCGGCTCCGCCTGTGTTATTAACAGAGATAGCAAAGACGTTATGGGCTTCAGGGTCCAGTCCAGCGGTGTAAACGGCTGATTTTTTGTAACCGTTGCCTGCCCCGATCTGGTTTCCGTTGACAACGATAGAGTAGAGATCGTCACTAGTATGGTGCCCTCAGTCTTTGTTCAGACACCAGAGGGTGCAGAAAACTCACGAAGAGATAATGATAGTAGCGCATACCGGGCATTTTGTGCTGGAAGAGGGGATCGCCTTACGGAATGGACGTACACCTACTGGCGCAGCATCCTTATTTGCCCCATTCTGTTCGCCAGTCCAAATCCAAGTCGAGCCAGAAAAGTCCAACGTTGGCGCGACTGCACGTGCGTCTACTGAGCGCCCCAGCAAGGCGTCAAGAGTGGCATCTGCATCGACAACTGCAGACACATCGGCGCCAACTTTTGCAGAGACATCTCCAATAACATCGAGATCTGCAGCAGTAGGTGCATCCTGAGTATCGACCGATCGTAAAAGCACGTCGGCAGACACTCCGACAGCAACATCTATGGACGCGTCGGCGACAGCTCCTACGGAAGCAGCTAGAATTTTATCAGTACAGCAAATATAATGGCCATAAATGCAGTATCTAACCTGGTACGGCGGGTAAGATACTTCCAACCGTGACAGATAGATATGCGGGCAAGAGTAGCACAACTAGGGGAGTACGAGTGAGCTCGCTTGCTTCTGAGATGTGAGTGAATAGATGCTCACCTTTCGAGAACATCGTAGAACTGAGCTCGATGGTCTGTCTGTCTGGATGTGCAGGTCTTTTATACTGGAAAATGAGTCGAAGGATTGACTCACAAAATGGAACATACCACAGTGGTAGTAGACAGCCGACACGAAAAAAAAACTTGTCTAGAAGCAAACAACGCCTTCGATTGACCTTGTCATATTCCTGAGGGCTCGCAAGCATCACAAAGACGAGGCAAGCTTCACGATTCCTGCGCCGACTCTTGTTGCATACTGACTAGAAGTATGATTATCCCGAATTCTGATGGGCAGTGTGGAAGCATGAGTAAACCCGCCGCTTTGTCAATGACCACCTCTTTACTAATGAATGTGTATAATGCTAGCATCATAGATTTTCGAGGACGCGTTTGAGTCTGCCATTCTGAACCCACATCGTTAGGGTTGTAAAAAGACTAGCAGACATGTAATGCATAAATTGTCCAATCAACGTGGTAGATCAGTGATAGAGAAGGACGCGCGATGACCGGCATGGATGCCTTTGATGTAAGCATGAAACAAACGTGCGCCAGTCTATCGAATTTGATGAATCAATGAACTAAAAACACTGGCGACTGCTAAGATCACCTTTCGTCCTTCAAGGAGGTACATACAAAGTGCACACCAATACTTTTTGTTCTGCTCCAGTCGTGGTCCAAGACAGTGTGACGAGATTTTGATATTCAGGATAATAGAGTCAGTGACGCCCTTCAGGTGCACTTAGCACCTAAGAAATAGTTCTAGAATCGGGGAGTAGAAGCCGTAAAAGATGATACATCTGTAATGGTTCTAGTCGCGATGCAAAGCGTAGGATTAAGGCGGGAATCGGGAACAAATATTAACCACAAACTTACGAAGTAGTTGTTCGATACCGCCCGGAACCAGAATGGACAACGAATATATTTGCTCGCGCCTACGGTCGACCGGCTCCAGACGCATCATCCGATATTGACAATGAGAGCAAAGGACTGAATGATTTACCGGGGCACGTGCACAGTAAATCACGGGGAATTAGACACAGACAGCGAGAATGGTCTTTTATTGGCCGTCGTGACACCTTTCTCTGGTTACCGAGACTACGTTTCTGGGCGGGAATGACTCAGCGTTCTGACGACGTGACAGCGGCAGACCACCAGGATGTCGCTGGTATCCTTATCAATATGCAGCAGCAACACAACAGAAGCTAGTACATAGCCACACGAGATACTGTGCTTGATCTGCGCTAGATGCCAGATTCAACAGCTGAGTAGTCGAACAGCCAATAAAAAACTACGGCCCGAAACAACGAAGTAGAGGTGCGGTGTACAGCACATGTATCGAAAATGCCGTTATAGCCGAACGAGGCTGATAAGCCATGTCACGAAGGTGAGCTGACACTAGTGTGCATTGGAAAACACTTATTTTATCGAAGATGATAGCGACTCACTGAGTTTTGAGAATGTTTAATTATCACTGCAGAAGTTCCACTTCATCTCTGCGCTCTTCTGTTGAGTGATCTGAAACGCTCGGCGGTAATTGTGCCGCATGTCGAAAGGCTTGAGAACCTTTTGAACAGCTTCAAACTTCAGAAACTCCCACCGCGCTGTACTGAATGTGCATTAGAGGAAGGTACCCTAGAAGAGAGTCATTGGCTTCCATTTTGATGGGGATGCATTACAATGCTGTTCGAGGGTCTGCGCTCACTTTTCATAAAACGTTGGTCTAAAAGGGCCCTTGAATCGAGTCCAATTCCCAACGGCTGAGTATCCCCCACTGCGCATACCACCATGGGTACCTCTATTTCAAAGGCAAGCGATGCTATGCGCGTCTCGTTTGCACTCCTCTCACACATCCGGCTCGAACGCTTGATCATTGAAGATGCTCATGTCAAAGCCCCATGCTGGTTTTCCCGCAGAAGGGGTGATTTTTTTCACACCCCCGCCCAGATCCTTCGCGGCCTCGTTCTCCTCATAGTGTCGCCCATATACGTCCTTATTCCACATGTCGTCTCTGAGAATATCTGGCGCTACATTAGAGCGTCCTGGGATTTTGAGCTCGCATTCACACCTGATGCAGTATTGACTACTGCTCCAGGCGATGGTGGTCGAGGAACTTACGAGCCTACGGGTTACACTCCACGGTGGTTGCTGAGTGTCCGGATTGAAAATGGTGTCATTCGGAACCGCCAGCAGGTTCCCTGGTCGGAGGAGGTCAGAAACCAAGGATACACAGCATTGAGCTATGCCATGGATAGCGCTTATGTGCTATTCAAGGAAGCGAAGCTGACCGTGGATGCGATACCGTTCACATTGGAGGACCGAAAACGCATTGCAGAAAGATTCCTCATCGAGTACTGTTCTGCCACTCGTGACGCAGGCAATCGTACCGAGTATATATGGCTAGACGAATTTTGTTTGTCTGACACGCCTGTGAATAGGTCAAAACGATCTGAAGAGCTCGGCCGTATTCCTGATATCTTTCGCAATGCATCCCAGGTCGCTGTCTTCTGCCATGAGGAGAACTGCGACCATACCTCCACCACGTGCATCTGGGGCAAGCGCCTCTTCACTATTGGCGAGATCCTCCATGCCTCAGCGGTTATCCGCCTTACCAGGCAAAGACAGCGGGATCCATCACTTCCGCTGAAGACATGCGCATACCGAGAGACTTCCCGTGCATTTCGCGAGAAGATACAGACTCAGGCTGCATACGATAACCGATGGCATTTGTACGCCATCATGCAGCACTCTGCTAGTGCCGGATCGGTTCCCTGGCAGAACGCGATCCATGCACTCGTGGTCGAAGCGATCGTTCGTGACCTTGCTGGGGAGGGATTTGAGGAGCACAAGTTGCTCGGGAAGGGGCTAAATGGGCTGTTACCGCGACGGGCGCGGTTAAATGACCTGAAGAGAGAAGATGGATGGATGGATCTCGCTTGGTTGTTGGAACTAAATCAGGGATTTTACAACGCGGCAAGCTTGGCAGCGGTGTGCACTTTGGGGCAAGGGGGATGGCTGGGTTCTCCGATCCCGCCCCTAGCAGGGAACGAGCGACTGGAACCAATTGTCCACGCGTTTCCGGTGCGAATGACAGATGGCATGGGAATCATGACTCCGCTGTGTATCATCGGAAGTCAGACGGTAGGGCTGCGAGATTCCTTGGAAAGGGATCCTTTTGGTCTCTACAACAACAAGGATATGCGGGCGGTCAGATGGGTATCTTGGTCCCTCCTCATCCTGTCATGGATCCTTGCGTTCAGGGCTATCAGCACGAGTGTGATTCCATTCCTGAAAGTTGTTTACACGAGCTCCTTCACATTCACGCTTCTCGAAATGGCAGTCGGAACAATGTACTTGCAGCGTGATGGGTGGATATTCCTCTATGACAGCATCTGGGGATCTGAACCTCAGCATCGCCTTGGTATACAAGACCCAACGCTCGCGAGGCTAGTCGAATGGGGAGACCGCCAGCTCATTCCGAATTGGAGCCAGCCGGATGACAGCAAGAAGAAACGAGCAACAGGAACATTATTGGACTTGAAGAACAGGGTGATGGTAAAGGTCGTTGTGTCAGGTGGACCTGGCGTCGCGTCAAAGGAGCCCAACGCCCTGATTGCACTTGCGATTCATGGCAGTGGGGTGACGTTCATGCTTGCAAACCGGACAGACAACCCGAACGACATTGTGAGAAAGGTTGGCATGTGCAACGTCCCGCCATACATACTAGCACAGACAGTACGCTCTGGCACGGTGTGTATTGGCATTCCTGCAGAAAAGACAAAGACGTGAGTGTTGGATTTCTATATAGTTGAGATACTTTGTACTCACCCTAAATAGCGGAACCATATCGCTCCCGTAAACGTGTTTTCTGGACCTATGTTGTTAGCATTAAGTGTACTACCAGATTTCCGACGTATGTACCTTCGAATATCCGGCTACCTATCAACATGATTCGCATTCGTGATATTAATTAGTGAGACTTGTCAAGACTCAGAAAGGCATGAGTCAGTGAAAGGACGTCGGGCAATCTCAGGGTTGAAAGTCAACTTGTTCAAATTTGGTTCTGAAAAAAGCGCTCGGGCCGAGTTCCGTCTTCGGTTTTTTTTTTTTTTTAACTCTATAGATTAACGTGTAACAAGCAGCCCTAGTGCTAAGACACACGAGCGGCCTGCATCCTGACCGCTGGTCCTTCTCCTTAACTTGTCGTCTTCGTTCCTCCCTGCGAGATTATGCCCTGTGTTGTGTGTAGCGCGTTGTATAGATATTCCGTCTTCGGTTCATGTGATCGTACTAAGTCGTCAGTTTCCAACACGATTTCTCTTCTCTGGTCGAACACAATTTCCTCCTGCGTCAATGTTCTGACCGCGAAAGATCAATACCTTTACATTCTTGCGGCTACGATATGCTTGCCAAACCGGCTATATTCCGCCAACCTTGGCCTAAATTCGAGCGGTGCGTCAGTGTAAGATTTCTTTTGACTATCAAGAACAGAGCTATGCCTCTGAGCTGGCTGTTGTTTTCAGATACCTCAACTTTAACTTCCAGGACTGTGTAGCTCTCGTGGTGTTTGATATCTTCGTGATACCGAGACCCAGCCCCCTCAGTACCCCCGTATTTAACGCCTTCCCGGGCAATGAAACTCCTCGAGCGGGCGACCAAGTCATTCTGCGAGGAACAGTTTCTCAAAGACCCTAGTTCTGGCCGCTCTACCTTGAACGAGCGCAAGCCATCACTGATGTACTAATGCCAAGCATATACTCTATCTCTGAAGACATTCTACGGGAGTTGTGAGATCAACATACCATTGCACAAGGATGATGAACGCCTTTCCCATAGGTAACAGTTCCTATGTGACGGAGGGTTCATCTTCTTTCTGTGTCCTAGGCTGAATGATTTTGAGCCTCTTAGGATTCCCTTGCTGAGAATGGAAACAAGCGACCCTGTACGGTTCCTTGGCACACCAGCACTTTGAACAAACTATAACTCAATTTGGTTCTGACACAATTGGCCTATCCGTATAATGCTCAGTTAATACGGCGTGTATGCAGTGATGCATAGTCAGCAGGCCCGAACACGGAAGCACAAAAAGGGCATCGCCAGAGCATGTGCCATGTCTCTATGCTCTGCACCAGGAAAACGCACATGGCTACGAAATACCTGTCAAGATCACGTAATGAAAGTATGCCTCCGTAGCGATCGTAGTTCCCCTGCTAGGCTACGTAGCTTGCAGTAGCTCGTATTACCTACATATTACCTCATAGTGAAATGTATGTACAGTGCCGGACAACCAATGTCGACAAAAATGGTCGACATTTGCCCCTTGTCAGACACATAGCAGGAATAGTTTTCTTTTGGTATGAAGATGTTCTGTGAATTTTTTGAAGGTGATCCGGCCAGTAGTTCGTCCAGAAAGGGGCAATATTGGTCAATATTATTACAATGAACCTCCAAAAGTTGGCCAACCATGTAAATTGAGTGCAAAAATCAGGGAAAAAATACTAAATGACTTATTTTGATAAGCTGTTTATATTCATTCACTAAAACCACCTGTTAAGCCCAGAAAGTAGCAGGTGTTACAGCCATTAATTATGCTTGGTAACTCCTGTAATACATGCAGGAAGCATATGAAACACTACACCCCAATAACTTTTGAATAAATATTTGCCGGTGATGAGGTGGTCAGATGGTTTAGTGATCTCCCAACATAAACTGGTGAATAGTTGTCAGATACTTCTGGAATATCGCCACACGAAGAACCAAAATGGAAATAGTGGTGTCTTGGCTTTGTGTCAGTATTACAGAACAACTAGTTTTGTTCATAAGCCACTCCTTGGGTGCGTTGTTTGTTTGTGCACAAGCTTTCTGAGTACCTCTGTACTCATGTCGATTCCACCGGCCAAAACACTATACATATTCAATACTGGACGAATCAGGCTGTCCTACATTGACTGGCTTGTCATCTTTGGGGGACTTCTCTCTATTCTCATGAGAAGTTACTACAGATTCCAACACTCTGAGTCACCTTTGGTCTCTGTTATCTGGTCTGGTGTGTGTTGTCAAACTGGGAAACTGGATGGGAAAGAAACTGGGATGTGTAAAACGTCTGTCGGTATTATGTCAGTATTAAATGAGCTCCTAATCGTCTTGGTATGGGTCTGTGTCAATGTTTCTGTGGCTATGGCGGTGCAATAGCGGGTCTCATCTTTATTTCTGGTCTCCTCATCTTTATCTGGTTATGTCTCGGCTTTATCTGTGACAATTCTGTTCATCCTAATTCCTATAAACTGTCAATCTCTGTCAAACTATACTTTGTTTCCTTTGTCTGGTCCTATCTCTTGTTAAATTGATTCCTATAACTGGTACAATACTATTTCCTGCAAAGCTCACAATAGAGCTGCCCTATATCTGTCAATCTATCAATACTAAATCTGTTCAAAACCTATCCTTGCAATGCTTGCAATAGAGCTGCCCTACAACTATCCAATACTATTTGTCTGCTCTTGACACCCAAATGGGTTCACTAATGTCTTGTGAAAATGAAAACTGTTAAAACTAATCTGATCTTGTGAAATTGAAGCTAATTCTTTCCTATAAAACTAAAAGAGGTGAGTACTGCATGGTTATCACTTACTAACACTGAGCAAATGCCAGTAATGAAGTAAAACAATGATGAGAGTCAAGGTTTTAGGTTGATGGATGGTTGTGAAGTGTCTCAGCTTTAACTACGTCAAGCTCAGCTTTGTGGTGAATGAAATTGCTATTAAACATGTACTATCGGTATTGTCGAAGCTGGGTGAGTTACTGAGGTAAACGAGTTGATGTGTGTATGTGGGGGAATGGAATAGAGAGAGTAACTGGTGTACAGTATGAGATTACCATGTTTATATAGTAAGATATAAATAAATGGCATCCTTATGGCATATCTAGAAGGCTATGTGTTAACATATGTGTTTCTGACCTTCTGACTATACAGCAGGTCTTGTGTGCTGTCTTATTTGTGTCTGCACCTTTGATTTTCATAGTTCCGGCATTAGACTATGCCTTATTCATAGTGTTGGAGTTGAGAATACTTGTTGGAAATGGCTGAGTACCACCAAAGTACCATGTGTGTCGACGTCTCATGGTTATACAGCAATAACCAATTAATTCCAAAGTCACCAAAGGGTGTTTGTGCTGCAGAAATTGTCAAATTGCTGTGATGAAGCCCCTATGATCACCAGATCAATGTCAAGAAGCTCCACTCATGTGGCTGCACCTGTGCGCTTTGATGCAGCAATGTCAGAGATGTCAGCAATTCACTCTAGGTCCTATTGTGGTAATAGCAACGCTAAATCTGTGGCTTTAGGTCAAAATTGGAGTTGTCAGGGTATTGCCAGGGTATTGGTGTCAGGAAAGTGTTGGAAAAGCCCTATAAAGTATATATGGGCTTGTGTGGAATCATTGGTTTGCTGAAAGTCTGCTAAAGGGATAAATCTGTGAAATTGGAGTGTACAGAGCCCTGAGGCTCATCACCGGATGTATTATATAACTCAGTTCTCAGCACAGCTAATCTAGCTAACATAATCTGTCAATACAGCAAATTCCTGCAGGTATCCAACAAAGCCATCCCTCCACTCACTGTCCACCGAGATTCCTGCCCGAGATTCCTGTCAATACTTCATTTGTTGACAAAAAAATGCCGAAAAAATAGGAAATTTTTTAATCCTGGTTGCACATGTGATGAATGTGTATGTAGGCGATGATTCAATCACTGTTATCATGATTATTCATGGCCCCTAATGCTCTGACAAAACAAATGCCAGAAAAAATGGGAGTCAGCATGATTTCCTTGTACTCGGTCGGTTCTGTTAGCACATTATACTTCATGACAAACAACAAACAACTGGTTATGTAGCATAAGTCGATGCTTCCTTATGCTTTCACTGAGGCGAGGTGAGATTATGCATGGTATTTTAATAGCTCGAAGCTTTGTACCAGCGCAGCATACTTAAATACAGGCCACTATTGTACAGGTACCAGTGTTTACAGACAGAATCAGATAGGATATGATAAACAAGAGCAAGCCTTCAGGAGAGAGGAGCAGTCCATGGCGAAGCGAGCTGAGTCCTAAGTGCCGATTCGGTCGGTTCCGAGTTCAGATGTGACTGATGGTCTTAGGTTAGTGCAAATCCCCCTGTGGGAACTTCCTGAAAGTGAAAGATATTTTACAGATAAGATAAGATAATATTAATTTCTATATATGTATATAATTTTCAAATATCTTTCTATATCTGGTATATCTAATGACAAATTGACTGATTGCCAAATTGCCAAGGTCACTGTATGAGAGTGAATTTCAAAAATATTTCCTTTTCTTGGTCTAAACTTGTGGCAATTGCCATTATAATTTGAATTAATATCTGCTGAATTGCCAAGATCACTGTATGAGAGTGAATTTCAAAAATATTTCCTTTTCTTGGTCTAAACTTGCAGCACATGCTGCTGTAATTTGAATTGTCAAGCCTTCATCGAGTTTGATGGAGGTACTGACAAAGCATTCATTGAGTTCCATAAAGCTGTTGACATAACCCCCCATTCTAGTTAGATGTTGCTAATTGTAGAGGATTAAAATGGTGTATGCCTGGTATTATTTTCTTTTATATATATTTTCAATTTTCTGAGACAAATATATATACACCAAACATATGTAGTCTTACCCTCAGCCATTTCTATTATCACATCTGAAGGTTAGTATCTTCTTATCATTTTGCATTAGTTCTTACTCATTATCTTACTGTAGTTATACTTATGATGTATCTACAGGTAACAGAGCCATTTCTATTATCATGTCTGAGGTTATATTTACAATGTATCTACACTAATGACATGTCATAAAATTGAGCCACTTGGGAAAGTATCAACTACACAGCCATTGACATGAGTTTTTATGCATGCCTGTATGGTTTAGCAACAGTTACACTGTGTCTGATAACAGGTTGTTTACCATCTATGAAGGTGGCTTCGATGAAATTAATTGGAGTTGTGAATCAGATGACAGGACCCCTCACATATATGTATATGTATGCATCTTGCCCTGAATAGTGAATAGCATGGGCCTCCTATGGGTATGAACTCTCATACTGGTACCCATACCAGCCACCCTTGACAGGTGTGGATTTTGCATATTAGCAATGTCATCATTTATAATTACATGAGGAACAAAGAATGACTATAAAAACATATTGTGTTCTCTACTTCCATCTAATTCAACTTGCTTCCCATTGAGTCCTGAGCCTGTATCTGTAAAATGTGACTATGCAATCAAATTCAATGGGATGCTCATCCAGTGTGATGTGGCTGTGCCCATCAAACTCAATGGGCTATCTGTGGCTGTGCTCATCAAGTTCAATGAAATGCTTTATCAGTAGTATGTGGCTGTGTTGAGAGAGCCTGAATGAGATACTGAGTCAACCACATATTTATTGAGCTAAATAGAGAAAAAATTGATTAAGATCATCTCACAGTGCTCATAGGTTTTTTTAAAAAATGATCCCAGCAATAGGAGTATGTTATTATGATGGATAATATATAATTATTTATTTCATTGGACTAGATTAAGGACTTGGAATATGCTGCGGTCCGGTGGCCCACTTCTACTAGTGACAATATCTGGCAGGTTCGGGAAGCCCACAGATTTGCTTACTGCCTTCGACTGCGATGATGGTATGGCTCTCTATGCATCTCCCATACCCATTGGACTTCTCAGAATGGGTTATCAGAGTCTATGTCTATGACACCTTGTAATTTCTAAAGGTATTTCTCAAATTTGAATAAATGTCTGATTAAAGTCTGATGAATTCCTAGGCTGGCACATATATTCACTACCAATTTACTACTTCATCTCTACTATTCACCCTCATTCAGATCTCTTGTACATTTTTGGCCACGAGTTAAGATCAACCACCTCAAGGACCGCCATTGTTGGATCATGGAAGGTCTTTGGAGGTGTTAGACCCAACCTTCACGTGATCTCTAACAATGACAAACAACCGGTTACTTTGCATTTGAGTATTCCTGGTGTGTCACTTGCTAGCGTGAAGTCAAGACTAAGGTCTTGACTCTTGGGCTTATAGCGAGTGGAGTGAGTTCCGAGTAAGTTGGTATGAATTTAACTTAGCTCGAGGCTGGGGTTTTACCAGCACGAGCTGTCCTACTTAAATACATAAATCATATACTACTGTTGTCCATTATTTAGGCGCCGGTGTTTGGCCAGCGAGAAGCGTCCGAAGTGTCAGCTGAGTGAATCGTAATAGTACAATGAAAGAGAGTTCCAAACCAGGCGAAGATAGCGAAGAGACAGGGAGAGAGTTACCGGAGTTAGATGAGCGAAAGGAGCGGGGCACAGGCTGAGTGGCTAAGTTGTAGGTCTGGGGTTAAGGTATGAATAGGGGTCATCTCATGACATGATTAGGGGTTAAAATCGTGACATTACCCCCCTGTTAAGGCAGTCGTCCCGACTGCTGGCATGACTAGATGTTGTTGCGATTTTACGAAGTCTGTGATTGCGTTGGTCGCGTGTTCGAGTAAGTCTTCTCGCACCCATTGGTTTTCTTCGTTGGAATAGCCCTTCCACTTGACTAGGTAGTCTGTTACTAGTCTTGATGGTTGGCCTCTTTTTCCCCTGACTCGCCTCTGTCTGCTGTCGACAATGGCTTCGATTTCGTATTCCTCTTCATCGTTTATAATGTCTGGCGGTGGTGGTGGTATGTTCGTTTGGGATGGAAATGTCGGTGCAACGTAGGGTGTGAGTAATGATTCATTAAATACTGGGTGGATTCGCCATGTAGGGGGCAACTTAAGCTTGTATGCAGAGGCCCCTATGGTGGCAAGGATTGGGAAGGGTCCTACACGTTTGTCGTCGAGTTTCTTTTTTGGTCATGGTAGGTGTAGATTTGCTGCATCTAGCCATACCTTGTCACCGGTTTGGTAGTGGGTGGATGGTTGTTTGTGCTGGTCATAGGTGGTCTTCATCTGCTGTGCTGCTTTCTCTAGGGCTGCCTGCGTTTCGTCGTGTATCTTCTTCATCTCGGTTGCGAATTCTGTGGCCATGGGCGTCTTGCCTCCCCAAGGGATGCTGTCGGCGACTATCCGGGGGTGTCGTCCATGGTTGACGAAGAATGGGCTTTTGCCAGTCGCCGAGTGCACTCGGTTGTTGTGCTGGAAGGCGGCGAGGGGTAGCCAGTCAGCCCAGTCGTTTTGTCGGTGATTAACAAAAAGTCGAAGGTACTTTTCGACTTCTTGATTCATGCGCTCTGTCTGTCCATCAGTCTGGGGGTGATATGCAGTGGAGGGGTTGCCTTTGATATCGAGGAGTCAGTATAGTTCCTTGAGGAACTTTGAGACAAATTGAGGCCCTCGGTCACTTATGACCTTCGAGGGCATGCTGTGGTGCGTGTATATGTGGTCTCGTAGGATTCTGGCCCATCCTTGTGATGATAGTTCGGTGTCGCATGTGACTGGGATGATTTGCTTTGAGAAACGGTCGATGATGAGGAGGATGGCATCGTTTCCATTCGATTTGGGAAGACCCTGTCATCATGTCGACTGAGATGTGGGTCCATGGTTCGGTTGGTATTTCGTTTGGGTATAGTGGGGCTGGCTTGGGGTGTGTTATCGTTTTGGTTCTTTGGCAAGCTTCGCACCCCTTGATGTATTTCTCGACGTCCTTCCCTGAGTGTGGCCACCAGTAGTTGCATTGTACGAGCTCCTTGGTCTTGGCGATCCCGGGGTGTCCTGTGGTGATGTGGTCATGGTGGTAGGAAATTATGTCTCCCTCATAGTGCGGTCTCGGGGGGAACATATATTCTGCCATTGTAGAAGAGCAACCCTCCTCGTTGTTTGATTCCTCAGGCATGACTGAGCGAGTCGGCGATTCCTTTGTCCCAGCGGGCCGAGTTCTTGTTGCTTCTTCGATCCTCTCCTCCACCTCCCCTCTCGTTGGCATCTGCAGGGCTCAGATATGTGCTGGCGTTACAAAGTACTTGTCTGGCAGTACGATGGTTTCCCGATTGTCGTTGCCGCCTTGGTCATGGTCGGCCCTCCGGCTTAGGAGGTCGGCCTTGCGGTTGGCGGCTCCTGGCTTATGGTGTAGGGTAAAGTGGTATTCGGCCAACTCTGTGACCCATCAGGCTTGTCGTCGGTTCAATTTTTGTGGCTGTCAGAAGTACTGGAGATTCTGGTG